>JAOYNC020006473.1:0-17754 GCA_025802115.2 Bertia moriformis
TTCAGCTACATCAGCCCCGAGGGATTGGTGCCGCAAAATCACCCGTTGCGGGCCATCCGCCCGCTGGTGAACGCCGCCACTTGAGGAGCTAAGTGGACACTTATCCGCTCAAGTAATGGGGCGAGAGTGCGTGAGCGCAGGTCAAAGTGAGTTGGCGGTGGTGCCTCCTGGGCAGAGGCGCACGCGCCGTTCGTGGTCACGTGCGGAGAAACGCCGCATTATCGCTAAGGCGTTCCGGCCCGGCGCCTCGGCGGCCGATGTTGCACGGAGCTATGGGCTGAATGCCAATCAGCTGTTCAACTGGCGACGTGCGCTCGCAGCTTCAGCCAAGGGTAAAGGCGGTTCGGTAGGCAGGGCATTGACGACTGCCTTGGCGGCCTGCTCCGCTGAGATGGTGCCGGTTGGCGTCGTCGTGTCGACGAGCAGTGACGGGCTGGCGTTGGCACCGGTATTCATTGGCGGGATCGGGCCGTTGGACCAGCATGCGACGCGATATACGCCGGATGAACGCGCCGGGCTGATCGAGATCGATCTGGTGTGCGGGACGCGCCTGCGCGTGGACGCGTCGTCGACAAACACGCGCTGCGGCGCGTGTTGTCAGCGATCAAGGCGTCGTCGTGATCTCGGTCGCGCCCGGCACCAAGGTGAACTAGCATTGAGTGATCTTGACCAGATCCAACAATTTAGCATCCTGCTCTCCGGTTACGGCAGACCAGCATTTTTTCTGCATCCCATAGATAAGGCACATTGTCATGGCCAAGAAATCCAACCCGAGCGCGCCAGTCATCCCGAAATTTGCCGGTATGAAATTGTCCGAAGTCGGTAGTGCTCATGCTCCATTCCTTTACTTTGAGGACGCGTGCGCCTTTGGTTTTCTAAATGGTGTGGTTCGAATCACACTTGAGGCAAGCCGAACGGTTCCGAGCGGCGAGAGAAACGGAGTGGTCAATGACCGGGTCATCACCGCCCATCTTAGGATGAACATTCCTGCGGCTCTGTCGCTCAAGGCCGCGATCGAAGGTGCTTTGCTGCTAGCAAACCCCGCAAAGTCTGAGGCGAAAAACTAAAGTCGGCACGATCCCACCACAGCGATCGGCCAACTTTGCTGCTCAATCCTTGAGGCCAGGCTGCGAATATCTCCGACCCAAAGAGAGACATAATTGGGGTCCGGTAGCAACGGACCTGAAAGTTTGATTGAGAGGCTAAAACAGTGACGGTCTACTGGCGAGAGATAAATCCACGGGTTCATGCTGTCCGCAATCCAACCTTCCGGCAGGCCGATGGCGACTTGCATTTAACGTGGGTTTTCTGCGCTTAAATAATGTTAATCAGTTAAGCTGACGCTTTTGCCCAATTGAACTTACGGGTCCGCTGCTACCGGACCCCCACACGGCCTCGCTCGACGGTGAAGCGCTAGCTGTATTGTGACCGTTTCAGCCCGATCCCCTCAGACACAAGGTCGGGTGCGTCGCCACGATGTTTGCGGTTTCGGCCGCGCTGGCCGTGAAGAAACGTGTGCAGATAGCGTCGCGCCAATGCGGCAATGCCGATCGATCAAGCGGAACATTGGTCGCTTCGGCAAGTTAGCCCGGCTAAGTTGACGGTGCTATTTCCAAGGGTTACCGATGCTGGGCAGGCTTGTCCGGCAGTCGTCGCACGGTCACTGCTCGGCCAAAGGAAAGGAAATTCATGCGCGGCGATGTCGCCAGAATCGTTTCCCACTCAAAGCTTAGGCAAGCTGGTCCACACCAGTGCACTCTATGGGGGCACAATGGTAGGCGAAGGTGCAACCCTAAGGTGCTGGCGTGACCAATCTTTCCCCTGACCAGCGCCGCTTGCTGGAGCAACTTGACGAACAGTTCGGCGTCACCGCTGGAGATGTCGGTAACCGCATGAGGCCGGAACTGCGAGTGCGCAGTGCGGCACAGATGGCGCGACATGCATTGAACGAGTTGTGCGAACTCGGGTTGGCCCAGCGCCTGGGCGATAAAAAGCCGGTTTGCTGGTTCCGCACTCGGGCAGGAACAGAGTGGCTGACGTGACCGGCGACGAAGGGCGACTGACGGTGATCGAGCAAACCTTGCACATCCTGGTCAGTCTCCTTGACTCTTGACGATGTCGGTTGAGGTGCGGGAGACGCGGCTATCACAGCCCAGGCGACTCAGCGTTCACTTGTAGTCCTGGATGAAATAGGTGAGGTATGGCCAACGCGCAAGCTATCAAGGAGGTCCTGCACGACGTGGCAGGCTGACGAACGCTTCTCGGCTTTTTCGCGACCCATTTCGACGAGTCAGCCGGCGCCATGCTTACCCAGGTAGGTGCTCGCATGGGCGGGCGCTGGGAAGGTCATCGTCCGTTTTCCGTCGAGGGGTCCAGACTCGAGACCTCGGGCAATTCAGGCCAAAGATCACGCGTAATAGTGAGCGCCGACCGGAGCGAGAACGATAGTCGATTGATCGATCTGCTTGAAACCAATGCTTGCTGCGCCGGTGCCGGTGCCGAGATTGTAGTTGCCGGCGGCTGCATCGACAAACGTCTGCGACGCGGATTTCGACGAGGCATCCGGGGCAACGCTGCGGTTGCGCTGGTCAGAGTAATCGTTGTTGCTGACGGCCACCGATGCGTAAGGCGTATTGAGGTAGTCATAATAGGGCAAGCCGGCCGCGGCCGAGACGATGAGGTTGCCGTTTATGGAGTCGTTGTTGAACGATCCAAGCGGGCCGCCCGGAACGTCGCTCGGAGCAGGCTGGATCAACGCCACACTGGTTGCGCTTGCGCCGACGTCGAAGATGTTATTGCTGAATGTATCGTTGTTGCCGCCGTGAATCTGGAGGTCGTCCGACAAGCTGCCGGAGACAATGTTGTTCGTGATGGTCACGCCGCTGGCGTAGTCGTCGAGATAGATCCCGATCGTATGGTTGGCGGCGTTGGAGTTCGGCTCCCGGATCGAGTTCTGGTTAATTATCGTCGAGGTGTCGGTGTCGCTGCGGTCGAGCAGGTAGATCGCGCCACTGTCGACAGATCCGATATCGTTGTTGGTCAACACATTGTTTTGGATAAGGTTTCCGCTGTTCTGGGTTCCACCGCCGAAATCGAGGATGCCGATCCCCATCCCAACGGTATTCTCGACCAGATTATGAGTGATTACAGTGTCATGGACACCATGTCCGAAGATGCCGCCACCGGTGGTGTTAAGTGCGGCCGTGCCATTGATAAGGTTGCTGTCGAGGACGTTGGCGTTGCTGGCGTCCTTCAGCTCGATGCCGGAATCAGCGACGTTGTCGATTTCATTGCCGGAGATCGTGTTGCTGTTGGCGCCCTCCTCGACAAGAATGGCGTCGCCGCCAGCGTCGACAAAATGGTTGGCGATGATGAAGTTGCCCGAAGCGCCGTTGAGGTTGAGCTGTCCTTGGCCGTAATACGTCGACGTTGCTGCCGAACCCGAAAAGGTGAGTCCCTGCAGAGTTACGGCGGACGCGCCATCAAGGCTGACGAGAGTCTGAAGGTTGCCGGTGATAATCGGCGTTTGCCCGGTGATGCCGACGAAGCTCTCGCCATTATCCGCTGTACCGAGACTAAGCGTTGACGACAGGGAATACGTGCCGCCGGCGACATAGGTAGTCTTGGTGCTGCTCCCCTCCATCGCGAGTGCAGCCCGTTGCAGGGTCGCGAACGGATGGGCCCTGCTGCCATCGGCGGCGTCGCTGCCCCCAGGCCCGACGTAGAAACCGATTTTGGCGACAGGAGCGGCGGGCGGGGTCGGCGTGCTGATGATAGGGCCGGCAGCGGCAACGAAGACGGCCGTGCCGTTGGAGGCGAGTTCTGTGGCGCCGCCGGTCGCGGTCCGTCCGTCGTAGCTGACCTGGCTGATATAGAGGTTCCGGTCAGTAGCCGCCGTCCCACCATAGGCGTCGTTGATGAAGGAGACGCCAATGGCATGCGCGCCGCTGCCCCAGTTGCCGAGCAGGGTGAAAGCCTGCGAGACGCCGGCCGAATGGAGGGCGGAGGTGGTGAAGGTGCCGCCGGTCGCGACACCATCGACAGTGACGGTGAACTGGGCGTCGCCCTGATAGGCGTCCTCGGACATCGACAGGACTAGGCGATCTGCACCAGATCCGGTGGCCGAGGCAGCTGTAGATTTGTCACTAGAGATCCAAGCCATCTTCTTGCCTCCACCAATCACTCGCCACCTAGCAGGGTTTAGACAGGTGCACACGCGTCCAGACCGGCCATACTTACAAAAACTAGATAATGAATTCTTAAGATCTTACCTTATTATTGTTGCGTGAAGGGAGCGCGGCACCTTAACTCGAAACTGCGCAAAATGCTGTCGCATTCCGCAGTTTCGAAGAAGAAGCGCTTTCGTCGCGGTGCCCGCGCACGGCGTTGACCAGCTGTCCGCTGCCGGACCAGCAGTTCGCGTGCCGAGAGCACCATTGCCTCGGCCTGCTGCTCGGCCAACTTTACCGGCACGCTTGGCATGTTTGGCCGCGCCGCCGCCGCTGATCGCCTCGGCGTCGTTGTGATCGTTTTTGCCGCGCCGGGCGAACGGCTTCACATACTGCGGCGGGATTAGCTGCACCATGTGGCCCATGGTCGCCAGCCTGCGGCCCCAATGGTGTGAGCCGCCGCATGCCTCCAGTGCCACATGCGTTGGCGGCAGCTTGAAAGAAGCTTCATCTCCGCCCGCCTCACATGTGGCGAAGGAGGGCCTTTTTCGTCGTGGTTGACGCCATGCAGAGTGAACACCGCCTGGGCGTGTCGAGGCCGATGCTCATACGGACTATCCTTCAGGTTTGGATGTTGACAGTCAAACCTTGGCACGAGATGCCGCGGGGCCGTCCACCCCAACATGGGTCGGTAGGTTCGGCGTTCAGCCTTCCAGGCCGCGATCGCTGCATCAGTAAACCAGACGGTTTGCTGCCGCGTTGCCGCAAGGCTGCATCGTAAGCAGCCAAGTTCGTTGCGCGATGTCGCTGCTTGGGGATGTGATAACGGTGACAGGGGAACACCCCCGGGCATCATCCCACCCTAGTAAGTGCCGGGATTCATGCAACACAGTCGCACCCCATCGCATCCAGCGTCACGGCGGTGATCTCGTTCGACTTGATGTTCAAGCAGCAATGACCCAGAACCAGGCCCTGCTCGCTCGCCCACGCGCTGACCAGATGCAGCGGGTTTTGCTCGCACCCATGGTTGAACGAGCGTCGGACGGTCTTGCCATCAATCGCAACTACCTCACGGTCGAAGATCAGCATGAAGACACGCCGGAACGTGTCCTGTGAGGGAATGCCGTTCGGCAAATCGAGAAAAGTCTGCAACCAAGGCAGCTTGTTGCGGCCATGCCTGGTGCTGAGCGCGTTGGCAGACGCGGCGCGGAAAGAGCCGTCCGAAATTCGGCATGCAGAGTCTTCCGGCAGAAGATTGGCCAGTATTTCGCCGCCGCCGGCGCTTGTCCTTGCCCCTACCACTCGGCGAGCGATGGACATCTCTGCAATGGATATTCTTAGCGAAGCGTCACGGCGTGTCGCCGAGGTGCTTCATTGCAATGATGACGCGCCAGCCTCGCAGCCGGAACCGCGGCTCCAAATTCTGACTCGGCCTACTCCGTCTTTCATCCAAGACACGGACTACCGTATCTCCAAATTGTCAGATGGGGTGAGTTGAACTCCAAACACACCGCTCAAGTCACAATTCTCAAGTGTTTCTTCCTGAAGACATCCGCATTCTGTAATGCTTGCATCTCGGCTTCTGCCTCCCATTTTGTTCGATAGCGTCCAATATCACGGGCGAGAGTTGCCCCCCCCGTAGCGGCGGATTCCTCTGTCTCCGCAGTAAGGAGCCATTTACCGTCGACGAAATCGATAAAATATTCCTCGACAGCCGGTTGTGAGAGCCGTCTTACCGAAGTCATGAGAAGGGACCACATATTCACATTCTGGCCTTTCCGGTTCGAATTTCCTAGTCCAGCTTATTGGGATTTGTGCTAGCTGAAATAGGGTCTGGAGAACTCAGACTTCAACTCTTTGTGCTCGGCAGTATCGTTCAAATAGACCCAAGCCAACAGCAGCGGCCGACCCGGCATTCTGTTACATTGCTTATTGGTTGTGGATGACCGTGCTGTTGTTCCGCGCCGTGGAGATAGATCGCGCCGATGGTTCCCTCAGGTTTGGCACCGTACTGGCGTTCGAGTTGAAGACGTTCGAGTTCGCTCCATTGAACGCCTCGATCGCTTGTAGTCGTGTTGAGGAAGACGTTGCCGGAAACTGAACCCAGCGTCTAACCGTCCAACACGACGGCCTTGCCAGTGCCTGAGAAAGTGTTGCCGATGACTGACAGACTGACTGTTGAGCGTATTGACGGCGACGTTGCTGCCGTTCCCTTGGAACGATAGCCCGGAGATGGTCACCGACGACGCGTTCGAGATGTCGAACGAGCCGGTGATCGAAGTGCCTTGGCTTCCGGAAATCGTCAGGTTGCTATCGGCTGCCGTCAGGGCATAGTCGCCGCTGTAGGTTCCAGGATTGACGATGACCGTATCGGCGCCGGGCGACAGTTCGGCAGCCTGGATACCTTGCTGTATCGTCGAGTATTGGCTGTTACCACCAACGTAGATCGTTGCCATTTTTAGACGACTGCCCCTGTGTCAGACCTTAGGCGCCCGGGCGCGCATTGCCCGAAGATGCACATTTGACAAGGGGAAGCGTTCATCCGAGTGGTCCTTAGCCTTCGTTCTGGCGCTCACGCGATCGCGAGGCACTTATGACAGAGAAGCTGTTTCGCGCGATGCAATCAAAGGGAGTAGCGCTTTTGTGTCACCAGTTCGCGGCTGCGATGCGGAGATCGACCGACTAATGCCAAATTTGGCGAACCTGGTCAGTCGCAGATGCCTTTGTAGGCGTGGCACCCCAGAGCGGCAGGCTACATGCCGTTCTGGACTGCCACCTCGTTACGCTTCACGCAGTGACGGCGGGAACGAGTCACAGTCAAAAAGTTATACTGGATACGGCATAACGGCTTACGCCAATCGCACCATCGCGACCGCCGTTGCTACTGAATAGGATGCCTAACTGGACCTATAGCAGCACAGGACCTCAACCTCCCGATCACTTGCTCAGCCACAAGTGGCTCGATAGCCTCTGAAAATGAGATATTTCGTCGCAACTGTTCTCGTAAGCAGCTTTTTCGCCGTCCTTGCGCACGCTCAAAACACACTGCCGGGTTCTTTGCAGTTGCCGGCAGTCAAATCCGGCACGCCCTACGCTGTTGCACGCGCCAACCTTCTGCGAGAACGAGCGTTGCCGAACACGTCAGGCTCACGCTCAGCCAGTTGCACAACCGAATCCGCGATTTGCCGGATCTACCCAGAACTGATTTCCTGCTCCGGCGAGCAACACTTCTGCGGATTTGAATGGTCTGCAGCAAACGGAAGCCGTTTTGTGATCACTACCATCGGCACTGATGTAGCTTCGCTGGAGGTTCAATAACGGCCCTGAAGCCGCTATATGCTCAGCTCAGCGCGACTCGCTCAACGACCAGCGTCATATGGGGCCTCCCCGTAGGACAGATCTTGGTGGCCTTCCCTGTGACGGTTACCTTTGGGGGAGCTCCCAAGGTTAGTACCACACGTTCCTCATGAATTCCTCATTCTCCCCAGCGCCCGCCATGCTCGCTCCTGATGTGCTCGGCTCGGCATGCATACTCGATCTTGGCACGGTGCCCGTGACTGACGGCGCACGTCTTCTCATTTCCCTCATCACGTTAGAGGTCGACGGCTACGACGACGTTAAGCGGCTGGCCAGCGACAAGGCGAAGCTGCAACGGGCCGTGGGTGCGGTGGCCGGTGGTATGTTGCTTGCGTGGCGCAAGGGTGAGCCGGTCTATCGTCCTCGTGACGGTAGGTCATTCACGGGCGAGCTGGTCTCGCATCATTCGTTTGTTGCTGCGGTCGACGGGATGGCCGCCCTAGGGCTGCTGTACACGATGGCACACGGCAACAGACCGTTTGATTGGGAAGACGGCATCTTCAGTTTCACCGGCCTTGCCCCAAGACTTTGGCCTACCAACCGTCTTCTGGCACTCGCCACTGAACAAGGCATCACGCCAGGGACCGTCACCGACGCGTTCGATCTAGAGTTTTCCCTAGCTCCTCCTGTGATACCTGCCTATTTGATAGAGCGACGTACCGTTAGCGATCACAGCAAGGGCGGCAAGACGGCCCTGAAAGCCGGGACGGTGCTGCTGACCAGGCGGCAGGATAGGACCGCTCAGGGACTTGCTGCTGAAATTAAGGAAGCGAACACCTTCGCTGCTGAGCATCAGGTCCAGAGATGCCTTCCGCCCCGATGGCGGCGGGTCTTCGGCCCGTCATGGCTGCTTGGCGGGCGATGGTATGCCCTCGGCTCGTCAGGACGTTATCAGGCCCTTTCGCCGGCCAAGCGGGCTGACATCATCATCGACGGCGAGCCTACTGCCGAGGTCAACGTTAGCGCCTCTCACCTGTCGATCATGCTTGGCCTGCTTGGCCTTCCACTGCCTAAAGGCGACCCTTATGCGTTTGATGGCCTCCCCCGGTTAGTGGTTAAGAAGTGGATTACAGCGACACTCGGTAACGGTGCCGATAGCATCGCGCGCTGGCCTCAACGAGCGTTGGCCGAACAACCAGAGCTGGCGGGCTTCGATGCGCGCGAGGTCGGAGCGGCAATCAAGGAGCGCTACCCGTTTCTGAGCAGTCCAACGGAAGCGGTGGCCGTCCCGGCTCGGCTTAAAGAACTGGCAAGCGTCGGCAAGCCGCAGCGGCTGCTTACGCATCGTTTGATGGGGATTGAGGCGGACGCACTAACGGCAGCGATGGACTACTTGCGGCGGACACGGGGCGTTCTAGCCTTGCCTGTTCACAATAGCCTTATCGTACCAGCGATATACGCTCAGCTGACACAGAAGACAATCGAGTTGGCGTTTAAGGCAGGAGCTGGGACTACGGTACGAACGAGAGTTCAGTAGCATCAACGAAGGTTGGTGGATAATGTAGCGTGTAGGCCAAATTCGCTTTTTTGACGCTAGTCTACGCTGCATTATGGTCTGGCGCTCGAAATCAAATTTTAAACTCGACTCTTGTGCAAATCGTGGGAACAGTTCCGCGTTCCAGCGCGTCAATTCGCTGTTATATTAGTTAGGGTGTACTGAAGCCAACAGACCAAACTAATCCAAACCGGGAGCGTAACTTAACAACGCTGCAGGTGTTTTATGACCACCGCCACACACTTACCTACCAAACTAGCCGCTGCCGAAATGCGCGAGCTGCTCGGCCTTGAGCCCAACGCTTACCTCTGCGACCGGATCACGACGTTCTCGTGCGTGTGGGTGCGCCAGAGCGACGAGTGGTGGATAAAACCGGGGGTGGCGCGGGTGGCGAAGGTGGAAAGCGGGTCTGGTCTATGCAGCGCCCGCGATCTCGTCGTCGTCTTCGATTAATTGCCGTCCTTGCCGATCCATCCAGTCGTGCGGTTCGAATTTAGCCCCGATGACTCTGGGACCGGATAGTTGGAGGCTCCAGGTACCGCAAGCGATTGTTAGATCCTGATCTAGTTTGCATCTTAATCAAGCATTAGGAAAACTGCTGCATCGTTGCGAGCTTACATCAACCATGAGAACGGTGCGACATGCAGGATTCCGGCTTGGAGGCCCCGTTCAGCATGAACGATCTCGCCCGCATCGAGTCGTTGGGCGACAATTGTGAACTTGGCTTTGTACTTCGCCGGCTCGGCTGGGAAGACGGCTCATTGCTTCGCTGGGCCTCAATTTCTCCAGAAAGTCTACTTGCCACTCTGCGGGGCGATTTTGAACATATCTACGAATACGAAAATCTAACACCGTTGCGGCTGACAATGGTGCAGGACGCTCGCTACGGTACGGCTTGGCATACGGAGATGACAGCCTCGGTTTCCGGAGGTGCGCTCGTGTTTAATCACGACGAGACGATTAGGCGAGGCATTCACGCCAAAGAGCAAGACAAGCGCGCACATCTAGTGGCCAAGCTGCGAAAGAAGTTTGCCCATCCAAATCCGCTTTTCGTAATCAAGGCTAGGACCGGACTTAATCCCGAGGTGCTGGAGGGAATTCATTATCAGCTTTACCGGCGGGTCCGTTCTCCTCGGTTTACGCTGTTAGAGATCTGTGCCGACGAGGCACGCTCTGGTCAAATGACGGTGGTGGATCGAAATCACCTTCGCGGGTGGGTGCGCCGATTTGCAAGCTACGAGAAAGCCAATGACGGTGACGACGCGTCTTGGCATTCCGTGCTGCGACAAGCCCTCACCATACACTCCGAAAACGTGAGTATTACGCAAGATGAGGGGCCGTTCACCTTACCATTTCCGCACAAGCAGGCGCCTGATCTTCATCATCGGGTCGAAGGGGACGTGCGACTTGGCATGGCTCGCCTAATCAGCGGCAATGAATGGTGCCGCTTAATTGAAGATGACCGTTTCCGGCTGCACGCCCGCGGCTTCGGTTCTGGTGCGACTGTGATCAGCTGGATGGGCCTGCATCTTCCGCCGGGTGCACTGATCCAGGTAAGGGGTTCATGCGCAATTCCGGAATCCAAGCCGGTCAAGACCACACTGCAGGTCGGCTGCGGCGAAACTGTGATGCACGAGGCAACACTGGTTCTATCTGATCTCAACACGCAGACGATGACACTGCCACTACCAACAGATGAGAGACACTCGTGCTTTGCGAGATTGAGCGTTGAGCCCGTCGAGGCTCTGCACGGCTCTGAACGAGCAGTGATCGACGTCTCGCCCGTAAAGATCTTTCTACCCACATCTTAAGCAGGCCGTCGTCGACAGAAAGCCTGTCCGCGCTGATTCGATTTCACCCGCGCTACTGCCCACGCAGCCGTTTGTTGATTTAACGCTCACCTCCAGTGTCGTTCTGCGGCCCTCCCTGTGAGTTAACAATTAGTACACCGCTGAGGCGTAGAAAACTCCTACAAAACTTAGGAATCTCGGCATGCAGGACGATGAACGATTGAAGCGCCTCCTCGGTTACGCCAACCCGTATGCGCTCTCCAATCCCATCATTCCTCCACCCGCCCAGCCAGTCGACTTCCTAGGCCGAAATCTCGACGCTTACCGAAGGATCTTTGAAGAGCGTCAGGTCGAGATGAATCTCGAAGATCTCATGAGCGCTCTTACGCGTGATCCCTCTCCTATTCCCGCGCCTACTAATCGCGAAGGTTACAACGGAAACGATCATCTTGCTTTTTGGATCAGCGGCTATGTGACCTACCTGCAACTAACGAGCATTGCCTTGCGCAATGCCATCAGTGGTGGCCGTTATCTTGATTTTGGTGGATCGACGGGTCGCGTATTCCGGCACTTTCAGTTTCAGAGTAAGCTCTGGCGAGTAATGAGTTGTGACTTCAAGATGTCGAGTGTGGAGTGGAACACACAATACTATCCATCAGAAATTGAGGTATTTCAAAATAGCTACAATCCTGTTCTACCTATAGAAAGTAACAGCATTGCGTTAATCTCTGCAATGTCCGTTTTTACGCACATCGATGAAACAGAAACATCGTGGCTTATGGAGTTGCGCCGAATTTTACAACCAGGCGGGTTGCTGTTAGCCACAATTCATGACGAGAACACTTGGCGACGAGACCAAAAGCTGCGCGAGAATGCAATTAAGCTCAATCCAAACTGGACGCACGACGAGATGCCGGAAGGACGTCGGGTCTCGACTTGGCGAACTGATGATCCTTATCGCTGCAACGTCTTTCAATCGCAGAGCTACATCCGGCGTCAATGGACACGGTACATGGAAATTGTGGAAATTCTGCCCTGCTCGTTTGGTGCTCAGACAATGGTCGTCCTAAGGAAGAGGGAGAAATAAGCGATATTAAATTTGCGCAACTTGATATTCTGGTTAATCCTGAGCCCGGTAGTTAGCTACGCTCAGACGCTGACTCCGTCTGTTCAGTTAGCGGACACGCCAGCGAGAATCGTTTTTGACTGGAGTAAGGATCGCTGCACGGAGTGGGATATCCCGGACGCGCCGCTGCGCGCCTTCCGCACAGCGAGCGGAAAGGTGGTTGCATTCGCGAGTAGCCATGATAACCGGTCCTTCGCCGGTGCTTCATTGGGCCAAATCAAGCAAACGTGCCATTCAAGTTTAGTCAGCACAGTAGATGCGGATCCAGCCCGCTATGAAGGGCTACGCTATATTACAGCCACGTGGACCAAGGATGGAATTCACGTGGCTGCGCTGATACACAACGAGTATCATGCCGAACGTTTTGGAAAATGTGCCTATGCGGAGAGCATGCAGTGTTGGTATAATGCTATCTTGGCTGCGTCTTCGGGCGACGGTGGAGAATCCTTCGCCTTGGGATCTCCTCAGGTCGTGGCTGCCATCCCGTTCACACAAAACGTGGGCCAGGGACGTCATCGCGGCTTTTTCAACCCTTCCAATATTCTGTTCCAAGACGGCTACTGGTATATGGCTGCACACACTACCGGCGAAGGGGAGCAGAAGGCCGGGACATGCCTGTTCCGCTCGTCAGACGTAGACGATCCCACGGCTTGGAAGTCGTTCGACGGACGGGAATTCTCAGGTCCCTCAATTGATCCATACCGAGACGATACTCACCGCTACGTTCCTTGTCAGCCAATGACTGGTGTTAGTACTCTCGGATCAATCAGCTACTATTCCCCCCTTAGCTTATACTTTGGCGTATTCCAGGAGACTGACCGGAACCATCCTCAGGGTAGCATTGCCATGGCTTGGTCAAAAGACATGCTGCATTGGGGGTCCCACATAACTCTAATAAATCGGCCAGACATGAGCAGCAGGAATTGCTCAGATATTGACCGTTATGGATATCCATCTGTGCTCGATGCAGAAGCTTCTGGCCGAAACTTTGATGTGA
Organism: Bertia moriformis; assembly: GCA_025802115.2. Lineage (NCBI taxonomy): Eukaryota > Fungi > Ascomycota > Sordariomycetes > Coronophorales > Bertiaceae > Bertia > Bertia moriformis. Next base: position 12,935 of record JAOYNC020006473.1, read on the forward strand.
TTGGGAAGACGCCATACCTATTTTTGACACGCTTCCACGTGAAGGACTGCAAGCTGTCATCAAACCGAGACCTTGTTCGCTTCGAGCTCCGCATCGATCCCTAGTCGAGCATCGCAAGGTGGCACTTCCGGAGCCGCAACTACAGGTGAGAGCCACCCTATTGCTGAATTGCGTTAGGGACCGCGCGGTCGGCCTAAACTAGGTCGGCAAGAGAGTCACGAACCACGTCATCGGCCGATTTTCCGGCTATCCGCCGACAAACCATGCAGAATGTCGGCTTGGATCAAACCCATCGTATTGAGGCGTCCACAGCCGCCAGGCAAACGCTATTCCTATTACGCATGCTATCAGCGCCGCGAGCGGAATGCCTATCCGCCAGATAAGCGCGTCGCGCCGTAGGTCGGCGAGGAACGTTGCGAGACCAATGGGCATTGCGATCTATGCGGCGCTCATCTTTCGTCGTCAAGCTCAAACCCGAGCGTGTCAGTGGTGCCGGAGGAGGCGGTCGGACAGGACGTTGGATTGACCTCGACGTCTCCGCTTTTCGCCTTTTTTATCTGAATCCAGCTGGGTTACGTTGCGGTAACCTTTTGCGCCCACTATGGCGCCATCGTTTGGCGATTACGCGATCTTAAGAGTATGTGGCCATGAGTTCAGCGCGTACAATGAAAGATGTCCGAGGGTCCATCAAGAACACGCTGGGCGTTAGCACATTGCGAGCGCTGCACGCAGAAAATCCCTGGCTCGATTTTCTGGGCGTCGCCGCTTATTGGGGCAGTTGTGTTGTCTTATTCTGGCGCCTAGCCGTGACGCCGTTTGGACCAGCTTGGATTGTTCTATTCGTGACCCAGGGCTTTGCCTTTCAATGCCTCGGTCTGCTTAGTCACGACGCCTTTATCCACCGTCGCATCTGGGGTGACCGCCTCTCCTGGATTGGGGCCATGATCTCATCCTTTCCGGTGCTGCTCTGTCCTACTTGGTACCTGATTTTTCACCGCGACCATCACCTTCACCTCGGCACCGCCGACGACACGGAGACCTACAAGCAGAACCTCGACCTGTTTTGGAAGCGTCTCCTGTTCCTGACCGCAATCGGCGACTTTCTCGCCAAAAAGGGTCGTCTCAGCCGCCACGACCGCGCAGTCCCAACCATTATACCCCGAACCGCAGGGGAGGGGAGACGGCTGACCACTGAGCGTATCCTGCTTGCCCTCTTCCTCGCCGTTATCCTTGCCGCAGCTTTTATCTGGCCGCGTTGGATCTTGTGCGGCTACGTCCTGCCGTTGCTGATCGTCACCCCGCTCGCCTCCACCCTGCGGGTCATCCTCGAGCACGCCGACGCTGACCCGGACAACGGCTTCCATCTCGGCACCTATTACCGTTGCGGCCCCATTTCACGGGCGCTTTTCGTTGCCGACGCCGGCGACTGCCACATCGTGCATCACATCTTCAGCCAGATTCCCTGGTACCGCATGAAGGAGGCTACCCGCCTTATGCGTCCGATTCTGCTTAGTGAAGGTGTGATCGAGCGTCGCTCGATCACCCAACTTCTTGCCGGCTGGTTTGTCCGCGTCTTCCCGCACCGCTCTCTCTGGTTTGTATCCGAACCACACTAAATAGTTGCCGAGCTGGCGCACTTAGGAATTGGGCGCTGTAGTGGCCCTGCACGTTGCCTTTGGCTCAACAGTTCAATCAGGCGGTCTCTGGGGGATGGAGTGGATTTCCGCCGGAATAGTAGGTCTGACGCGGTTTGTACGTAGATATTGACGTCTGAGATGTGAGTAGCAAAGTAGCAAGTCAGCCTCCGCCGCGGCTGCTGCATGTCGGCTTCAGCCCCGTCGTGGATGAACGTATGTGAGAGTGCAAAAACGGCATGGTTATGGGCTCGCCTCAAGGCAATAACACTGAGCTGATCGCTCTGGCGCTATGCAACTTAGACCAGCAAAACGCCCGTGTCGGTTTGCTGTTTGGCGCAAATAGCGGGTCGGTGACCGTACGCGACGGCGTCGACCTGACCATGCCTATCCTGGACGACGCGATGGACGCCGAGCGGAGCACCTCCCTGATGCAATCCTCCTCGACACATACGGCTGAATTGGTGAGTGGCTGTCTAGGACGTCTCGACGTCTGATCTCACGAGCGTCAGTAGAGTCCACTTTGCCGGTCCTGACCGGGGGCGTCAGTAGAGTCCACTATAGGAGTTGGAGGCGTTTCGCCTCCGCGCGGGGAATGGCGGGCGGGGAGGGATGCAGCAGGAGACCGCTTTCTTCGACCCGGACGTTAGCTTCCGGATAAACGGCAAGCGCCATCTGTAGCGCCTCAAGGAAAGTAGGTTTCAACTGGCGAATCAGCCGGAAGCCGGCGCCAAACTGTGCGTGAACTGCCGCCCAAGTCACGGGCGTGGGCCGAGTCAAGGCGTGGAGGCGGTAGGCAAGCCAGATATAGACGTCGATGGCAAACGAGCGGGTTCCAATTGCTTTGAGCGCTTCCTCGCGGACCGGAACTGGATGCTCCTTTAGTGACCGCCAGAATCCATCGTCAAGGCGCACGCGGTCTTGCCACAGCGTTGGTTGATGCTCTTCGGCTAGCCCGGCGAGGGAGATGCTGCTTTGGACAAAAGCTCCGTTACTCCGAAGCTCCGCCGTTGTCAGATCAGTGAAGAAGGTGAGGCGACAGCCTGAAATTCGCCGCGCCTGTTCACCTACTAATTGATAGGTCTTGCCCCCCGCTGATAATGACATACGGGTCATCCAGGCCTTCATCGATCGCCCCAGCTCCACTTCTGGGTTACCGGTCCGGACTGCTTCGGTTTGGAGGTAGAGTAAAATGAGGCGGGCAAGGCTGCCGTAAGGCACACCGAGCAGTTCTCCCTCTCGATCTCTGCCTGACTCGACCAAAAGAGTCGTTCTGTTGCCTTGACGCTTCCAATAGGGATCGCTGATCCGCTTATGCGGTAATGATGTCATCGCAAAGCCAGCATGCGTGATCCCAAGCCGACTTTCTTCTTCTGCTAATAATTGTGCCGCAGCCTCGACGGCATGTCGCTGCGTCTTGGTATCCGCGCGTAGCCTCGCCGCTTCGAGGCCATCTCGGAGTATCAACTCATGAAGTTCTCCCATGGCCTCTCTTTTCGACCCAATTGTTCCTCAGAAGCAAGGTGGACTCTACTGACGCTGACTAATAGCAAGCTATTTGAGTCTAACTATTAGCTTCGTCAGTAGAGTCCACGGGATAACTCGGAGTCGCGTCAGTAGAGTCCACTAAGGGGCGTCAGTAGAGTCCACGGGATAACTCCTGAAGCTGTGGATATCTTACCGTCAGCCAGAGGCGTCAGTAGAGTCCACTGTCAGCGACTCGGAGACCTCCGTCAGTCCAGGAGGCGGCGCAGAGCTACTTCGGGATCGCGCATGAAGCGTCGCATGTCCCGCCAGTGCGGAATCTCGTCGAGAGATCGCCGGGCAACACCGTCGTCATCAATCCATAGAAGGTCGCATCCCGGATGGCTCATCAGGATGGGCGAGTGTGTGGCAACCAGCGCCTGCGAGCGGCCGTCGCGATAAAGGTCGTCGAGCAGGCACAACAACGCCATCTGGCGTTGCGGCGATAACCCGGTTTCGGGCTCGTCCAGCAGGTAGAGAAGCTGCTCGCTGGCATCCACCCGGGCGGTCAGCAACGACAGCACGCCTTCGCCGCGGCTTTGCTCATCGGCCAACCGCCATTCGCCGGTTGTAGCCATGGGCAGCCGGCCCGCGCCAGCCATGGTTTCGGCAAACCGGTCGGCCCGCAAGAACAGACCCTTCGGCCGGCGTCCGCTAAAGGTCACGTCGACCGCGGCCGAGATCGCCGTCGGCTCGCGGTTATCCTCGGTCTCGGTGTAGCTGCGCCCACCGCCGGGCCGAATGGCACAGCGCGCCGCGACCGCTTCAAGCAGCGTGGTCTTGCCCGAGCCATTCTCACCGATCAGCAGCGTCAGCGGGCTGCGGAGCTCAATCTCGACCGGCCCCTGCGAGAGGAACGGTAATTGCTCGATCCGTTCGCCGCCTCGCGCCGGATCGATGCGGATTTCACGTAGCAGGAGGCCGCGTTGTGTCATTAATTTACAAGTCGGTAAGTAGCAGAAAGCTAAAAGGGGCCAGCCCATTGATGTCAGCGAGCGTAATCATCAGCGCATCGGTTCGGCCGGTGACGGATCGAGGCCCAGGGCCTGATCTCGTTAGGTAAAGGCCGCGGCGTCTTTCGACGCCGCAGGCTCCTACTGTGAATCAGCCTCTGCGGCGGATCGCGCCAAGGCCGGCCAACCCGGCACCGAGCAGCAATAGCGATGCCGGTTCCGGAACACCTGTCGCTGGCGGAGGTGCGTTGATCCCGGCAATCCCGGACACGAGGAACGTCTCGAGGAAGATGTTGTCGTCATTGCTTGGGTTGAGCGTAGTCAGCCCGATCGACGTGGCGCCGTCGGTGATATACGGCGTCAGATTATAACGCTCGTGATCAGCTGACGTGATGTTCTCTCCGCCGGCAACCGTGGGGGTGAATGGATCGGTGTCGCTGCCGATCGTGAACAGGTTGCCGTTGTCGGCGGTCGCGTCGACACTGTCGTCGTTACAGCCAGCGACGTTGGTGAGCACCTGCGAATTCACCGTTACCGTAGAGACCTGGCCGTTGGACGTGCAACCGGGGCCGTCATAGCTGAAGCCGTCGCCCAGACGGAAATCGGCAACGAAACCTGCAGCCGCCGGGTGGAGGGGCTGGGTGAAGTTGATGCTGCTGCTATCACCAGTGGTGGCCGAGAAACCGTCAAGAATTCCGACGGTTTGGGT
>JAOYNC020006768.1:0-17697 GCA_025802115.2 Bertia moriformis
GGGACAGATCGCGCTCGGGCGCTGCTACTCTAGTCCCTGTCATCTACCGTTGCTGGGAGGGGAATTCCACTTCTACTTTGATGGGCGCGAGCGGGGTCGGGTCGGGTCGGTAGACGGATCAGAAATCTTTCTACACTGTGCCTCACGTCCGAGTAAGCACGGCGGTGGACGGACAGATGCCGACAGAACTTGACGAGAGAAGAAACAAATTTGTGAGGGCCGTCGACTTCGACTTGAGGTTTGGCAGAGGGATGGTAGCAAGAGGTTGCGATACTACCGGCTGCCGCGGACGGAGGCTAGGTTACAAATTGAAATGCCGCTCTCTATGAGGGCATGTCTGTGCCCGCGCATTATACCCATACCGCAGGGAGCCATGTTGGCGCGGCCGAGAGAGCAGCCAGGACCGACCCACCAGGTAGGTGCAAGTTAATTCTGAAAGTCACCTTTTTTGCCGTTGAGCTGCTGTGCTGCTGCTGCTGCGGCATTGGCTTACCTAGCCTACCCATATTAGGAGCCGTTGCTGATTCGCCATCCGGCCGGCCCACTCTTTTTGTGCTCTCCGCCCTCATAACTCCGAAACCAGCGAGGCCGATTCCCCAATCCCACGTCTACGTACCCAGGCCCACCCATCTTCTCGAGCCTCGTCCCTTGTCACCACACGCACCATCGACCGGATCAATCGCCATGGCCGAGATCACCCACTTCAACCAGATCCCGCTGCTCTACAACGCCGGGACAGACACGGTCAGCTCCCCATCGCGGCGCGACCACGGCGGCCGCGCCGGCCGCGCCGGACGCGCCCTCGAGACCGAGCTGGCCGAGCTCGCCGCCCTCCACCGGGCGCTGCTCCAGCTCGATGTGCCGACGGGCGTACCGCCGCCGCCGATCCCGGTCAACCCGCGCCGCAGCGCACAGGTCACCAAGCTCAAGGAATCCGGCTCGGCCGAGCTCCGCAAGGGCTCGTTCACGGAGGCGGACCGGATGTACTCGCTCGCGCTCAAGATGGCGCTCGGCCGACCCCACTGGGAGCCGTCCGCGATCGCGCGGGAGGAGTGCGCCCTCCTGCTCGCGAACCGGGCCCAGGCCCGCATGGCGGCCCGGCGCTGGCCCGAGGCCGCTGTCGACGCCGAGGCCAGCGTCGAGGCCCGCCGCCACGGCAACGCCAAGGCCTGGTGGCGCAGGGGCAGGTGCCTGCTCGAGATGGGCCGGCTTGAGGAGGCGCGCGAGTGGATCTCGCGCGCGCTCGAGGTCGAGGGCGATGAGACGGAGCTGGTCGCCCTGAGGAATGAGATCAATGAGCGCATGGGGAGGGTGGCTGGGGCGTCGTGAGGCTGTTGCTCCGGCCGTCATGTGGCCGGCCAAGAACACTCGTGGCGTGGGTCAGGATGGGACGAGAATGCCTGTGGCTGGGAGGGGGGAGGGGTACGGGAGCCTGATGGGGGATAACTTGGCTTTGATTTTCCGATTTCTTCTCATCGGCGTTTCCTGGACAAGGTCGGGAGTCATGTCCACATGTCCGCCACGCTCTGTCCGGCACGCAGCCGCGGTTGCGAGACCTCGGCCTCCTCCGGCCGATTCATTATCAGAACCAAAGCAATGATCACATACCTGCTCAGCTATATACCAGCGAAACCTGCTCCAAGAGACATTTGCCTCGGCTGGTCGAGCCAGCTATCATTCGGAGTATCAGAGTATCGAGATACTCTGATCCTGGCCCCGGCGCAGACTCGGTTGACCAAGTTTGGGTCGAGGGACCCTTGCGCTAGAAAGACCGCCGCGGTCCACGACTCTCCCGAGCCGGCCTGGCTGTCTTGACGGATCTATCCCGCTCTGTCCACTTGGTGCCGGCATGTTCAGTTCTTTTACATGTCCACCAACAGGAAATCCCTCTTTCGCTCCGGGCCCTTCTTGGTGGAGTGACATGTGCTGACGAGCCGATCGGTTTCCGTAGCCATGTCATTTCGGGGCTCGCCTAGGCATCGGCCATCAGCCGACATGCCACATTCGTGAGAACACTTCTACCCAAGCACAGTGAAAGCTTGTGGTCTGCCAGCGCTGGCAAAGTAGCTTAATCAGAGATCCAGTGTCGCAGGCCGATGCAGTCAGTAGCAGACGTGCACCACCAGGAATGCCGTAGTCCGGTGCCGCGGATCAGTGTAGCAGCAGCACTGCCGCGTAAAGTCTAGCCTCTGGCTAGGTCGGCCAGATCGTAACCATGCCCCCTCGTCCGGGCCCGGCCGAGGCAGATCAAGGCGTAGAAGCCGGGTGTGACACGGCATCGACCAGGTCTCTGCATGTGACGAGGACGTGGTGACGCCCCCGCTCCCTCTACCCCCGCCTGCTGGCACCGCGACCACCACGGATACCCCAAGAAGCCCCATTCATATAGACTCATAAAGTCAGCTACGGCGTCGTCCTTGGCCACTTGCATCTCACAGATGACATGCCGGCTCTCCCACTGGCCAGTACCGCGACCGGCATTGGAAGCCTGCCATGTCTGAACTGGATTCGAGCCCCCCGAGATTGGCAGCAACGGCACGGACCGAGCACCCGCCATCGTCTTCCATAACGTGGCAATCGGCTTGCAAGCCAGTAGAGCGACGGTAGCTGGAGCTCAGTCGGTCTCGGCGAGGTCAAGGCAGAGAACTATCAGCGGGCCGCCCCTGCATTCAACCCGGTGGGAGGTACTCGGTGGCAGCAGTGACGGGTGTTGGGAATACGGTATCCCGCGTTCCCTAGCTGGATCGAGGTACGAAAATGAGCCCGATACGGCATAAAGATTGGCCGCAATGAGGAGACACAGCATCACGACTTGTCCTCAGCTGGCTAATGCAGATGCGCACAGCAGTCATCAATCTCATAGGTATATTCTGCTCCATCCTAGCCATAACGCAATAACCCTCTCTCATTTCCCCTTCCCCCATTTCCTCTTTCCCATCCCCAAGCCAGCCCCAGCCGCCGCCACCGCCCAGCGCCTAGTCCCAGATACAACGAAAAGAACGACATATGAAGGCCATACGGGCGGCCGTGGGCCCCCTCTGGAGCCCCCCTCTCCTTCTCCTCCCCACGCTCCTCGCCGGGATCGGTGGCGACCCGAGACGGACACCAACGTCCGTATGTGCATCTTGTGTCTCGGATAAAAATACACAAAAAAAGGGCTCGCCCGCGGCCAAGCCAGAGTCGGACATGCTGGGCTTGCTCCGGAGAGATCGTGATGGCGGTGCACGCGCTCAGGCATGGGTCGCGACGAGGCTGGACTGATGCTCCTCGGCGAGCGAGTCGGGCCCGCCCCGGTTCATTGACGACTTCTCGTCGTTCTCGTCAGGGATCGCGAGCGTCGTGGCCGCCGAGGGGACCTCGGATGCGGTCTTGCGCCGCGGTCGCATCACCGCATCCTGCCCAGACATGCGCCGCTCCAGGGCGCGCTCAAGCTTGGCTCCGAGCGCGAGCTTGCCCATGCGCTCGACCTTGGCCTCGGAGAGGGTGACGCGCTGCCGGGAGAGCGCCCGGTTCTCCATCCGCTGGAGGCCGTTACTGATCTCGTTGATCTCGGCCGTGGTCGAGTCGGTGGTCCCTTCGGTTGGCGCGAGCGAGGGAGCCATGGTGCTGTATGTGCTGTAGCGGGAGGCACGGGTCTGAGCGTGCGCGTTAGGGTCGGCTGGCGCCAGGGCAGTCATCTTGGCCGCCTTTGGGACAAGATTGAACGCAAGGAGGAGGACGACGGAACCGAGCGAGGGGACGAAGCAGCGGAGGGGACCAAGGAAATATTGGCTTGAGCGTCGAAACCAAAATCCGGGGCCAGACTGTGAGTAGTGGGTCGGGTGGGAAGGGTGCGGAAGAAGGGGAGAGAGAGCGTGGCCAAAGAGGCAAGGGCCCCCAGGATGACGGCACTGTTATAGGGATTGTCGGTGGCCGGTCACGTCGGTACCGGCGGTGGGCTCGTAGACTGCAGGGGGGCAGCCAGGCAAGGAAAGGAGGGTGTGTGGTGGAGACGGGAGCAGAGTTTGGGGGGGGGTGCCGGCGACTTTTTTCAAATGTTTTTTGTTGGGGGCATCAAGCAGGAGGAGCGGAAGAGGGGCCAACCTAGGCAGGATGAGCGAATGAGGGGGGGGAAGCGGCGGGACAATGGAATGCGGGATCTCGCAATGGATTGGAGACGGGGCACGGGGACGCAGCCGGGTTCGACTTACGGAGGGCGCCATGATTGGACGGGTCGAGTCCAGCGAGTATCGGATTGAAAACTCGGCGATAGTCATTATGAAGGATAGACTGGAGCGCGCAAGTTGGAAGCCGTGAGGGGGACGATGATGACAACAACAGCACGGTCGTCGGGCCAGGTCGGGGGATCAGGTAGTGGCCCAGACCGCGATCCGCCTCCTCACACGGATTGAAATGCGCGGCTTGCCGGTCCAGGATCGCAGCCTCTCTTGTTCGTCCCTCGTGGGCGATGACGGCGGCCGACGATCTCGTGTTCTCCTATTGTTCATAGACAGGGGGAGGACGTATGGGGGCAGCGGCGATGAGGAGTGGAGAAGAAGAGTGGAGTGGAGACGAAGAGAGAAAACCGAGAGGCGAGGTTGCATGAGGATCGGGGGGAGGGGGGGGACGGGGGACGGAGGAGCGCGAGGGGGTGACTGCATAGGCGGTACGTACCTTGCAATCACGGCCGTTGGCACGGCCTAGAACCCATCCCGGTCCCGGCGAGGGAGCCGCAGCAGCAGAGCGAGAGCGCGCAGCGACCGGGTGGCCGTGGTGGCCCTGAGCGGGCCTGCGCTTTTTCTCAGTTCATGCGACTGCGACCCGTCTACACCCGCCCAGTACGAACCTGGTTCATAATGTTTCAACGCTCTATTGTTATTTTTGCTCTCCCTCGCCCTTCTCCAGCCGTCGTCGTGCCCACATGGTGCAGTGTGGCGGCGTAGCAGCCAAGGAAGCAGCGAACTGAGTCAGGGGGGGCACGCACGTGGCAGCAGGCCGGTCGGGGTCTGCGCATAGATGATAGATGCTGCAGCCAGCCATGACAGATGAAATCATTTGCTTATTGGACCGCTTCCAACGTCTTGGGCCCTCGCAACTCGCACCAGGGGTCCCGTCCGTATATCCATTTTGTAGTAGGGCTCCCTTTTCTTTTCTCTTTTTTTTCTTCTTTTTTTTTCTTTTTATTCTCGTCTCTCTCTTTTTCGTATGGCATGCGGCCGGCACGTGGCCGAGTGGAGCGGCCGTCTTTTTTACTCCCGCGTCTGGCTTTTTTCTGCAGCTCTGCAGGGGCGTGAAACATCCGGCTCGGACGATGATTTCCACGGCTGGGCCGTGCCCCTTCATGTCAGCCTCGCATTGCGGCGTAATGGTCCCATTCGGGATGACACATTCTGGGACGGATCCTGGCTGGACAGGTCCGGCATGTCAATGGCTTGGTGGCGACGCGGGTGCGCCGGCGACGGGGATGGGGGGATGGCAGGGAGCCATGGCAACTGCAGCCCTCGTGTCGAGCGGCCAAGTTGCGGCTGCACGCGCGTTCCTCGCCGCCGCCGCCGCCGCTGCTGCCGCTGCTGCTTCTCCCTGTTTCCATCCGGGTTCTATCCTTCCATCACGTCCTCATCTCGCGTGCCTCGGTGTTTCGGATGCGCAGAGTGCGCCTCCTCGGCAGCAGTCGGTGCGGGGAGGGGCAGGGTGATCACCACGCCGGCAGGGGCAGCAGGATCCCGGGATCGGGCTTCTTGTTCATGTGAACCACGCCCACGTGCTGCACGCGTGTAATCTCCCCCTCCCCCTTTTCCCCTGCTTCTGCTGATGCTGCTGCTGCTTCTGCTGCTCGTCCTGCCGCCCCAAGTGCCGAGGGCATGCCGGAACGTGGCGCGGGCCAGAGCTCCGCTTCGGTCCGATTTTTTATCTTGTACCGGCCTGCTGCTGCTCATCATCGGCCCCGCCTGAATCTGCTACCACTGCCCGGATCATGGAGAGGGATCCGGGCTCTCTCTCCATAATTCGGGCCAGCAGGAACGGAAAAAAAGGAAAAACGGCCGACACGGCGGCCATCTCTTCCATCTCTGTTGTGCTCACCCGATGCCAAATGGCCAATCGTGAGGCGCTCAAGGCCGTGGGATGCAGCCGCGGGCGCATGTGTGGGTGTGGGTGTGGGGTCGGGGACCGGCAGGTATGTCCAAGCTGGGGGGATGCGGCACGCGGGATCAACTGAGAGAAGTGTCCCTGGCGGGGGGGGGAGACTGAGAAAAGTGTCCCTGGCGGGGGGGGGAGACTGAGAAAAGTGTCACTGGAGGGGGGGGCAGGATAGCTAGCGCCGAGAGTGACTGGTGACGGAGTTGGGTGAATGCTTTCTGATGGACTGGACCGATGGACTGGACCGATGGACCCTGGCGCCCTCCGCCCCCACCAGCCAGTCCGACTTTTCCTCACGTCTCCCTTGATCAATTGATCGCCTCGCGCCGTCCCAAGTTGGCTGCACCCGCCGACCGTATCCGCAGACCGGCCGCCACCCGCGTCATGGCTCGAATCCTAAACCGGGAAATGTCAGCCTCCCTTTCTCAGCTGCTGCCGTCCTGGACTGCCGCCCCTCCCCGCAAGTGGCGGCTATGAAGATAGCACCATCAAACACCGGCTCGGCTCCTTCATACCCAATCGTTCATATCATATTCATGACGCGGGCCTGTGCTTGATCTGCTATCTGATCTAGTCGCCGCTGCCGGCCTCGGGCCAGCCTCATGTCTTTTCCGGCCAATCATTCAGTATGTGCCGGACAATCATTCAGTTCGTGTCGGAGCCAGGCCTGATCTGGCAACCCGATCTGGTCGCCGCCGCCGGCCTTGTCACCACCCAATCGTTCGTTTCAGGTCACTGCCGAGCATGCGCATTGAAAATCTGACCGCCGCCGCCGGCCGGACACCCGGCCCGCCCCCCGCTTCTCCCCGCGCGGTACCGTTCCCCCGGGACGGGCAGGACGTCTGGTCCTGGCTCGCCGGGCGGCGGGGAGGCGCTCCGATCGCCCCTCGACCGGCGGCTGCTGACCAGTCGCGGAGGGCGAGGTCGGTGCCAACCTGCGCGGTTAAGCTGGGGCGGCCGAGCACGGAAGGGATCGGGCTCTCCCGGGTAGGGCCCCCTCTGCCTGCCCCTCTGCGGACGCGACATGTCGGCAGGGAATCATACAGGCGCGGTATCGCGGTTGTATCATCGCGTCCCGCCGGGAGTGAGACGTCGAGAAGCGGTGTCCGCCGCCCCACCAGCGCGGCCGCGCAGAAAACCAGGAGATGGGCGCGGCGTCGTCGGCACGACCGGTTGACAGGATTGTGGGTCACAAGGCTTGAGAGGAAGCCGAGGCTGGGCTGGCTCCTTGTCTCTGAACGGGTCAGAACCACAGGCAGGAGAGAGATCGAGAGACAGACATATCCGCGGCCTCCTGGACGCGGCCCGCTGGCAAAATTGCCGATCAGAGGGACTGAGGAGTGTGGGACATCCGTGGCCTCCCCAACCCGGCCACGGCGAGAATCATGGCTGAAAAAGGAAAAAGGCAGTGCGTGAGGGATCTGCCGCCGCGTGAGCGCGGCCTGTTGACATGTTTACGAATGGGAGGAGAGATTGTGTGGAAGATATCCGCGGGCCTCCTCGGTGCGGCCGCGGCGAGAAGATGGCTGGCTGGTAGATATCGGGCCAGACAAGAGGGCAATTTGAGAAAGTCGACGACGGCGGTTCCAGGATGGATGAAATGCCAGATATAAAGGTCGAGTCGATGCTCGCTGCCATCTCATGATTCCAGTCCAGTCAACAAGTCAGGCCTGGAAATTGATTGTTCGCTGGCAGAACAATACCTTTGCGCTCTGAATCCACGAATACCCAAGAGCTAGCTTGCGGCCCCGAGTGCTCAATTGTTCGCCGGCCGAACAACACCCCCCCCGTGCAAGACTCGCAGACCCGTGCCAACTATCCCGCCGTCCTCGGCTCCGCAATCATCATTGTTCGCTGGCCGAATAATCCATCCTCGCTGGATCCCTCGAGAGGCCCCTCGGCCCATCGACTTGTCGATATCAATCGTTCGCCAGCCAAAAGTTCAGCAGCCACTTGATGATTTTTCGCTAGCCCGGTGATAAATACCTCGACATTCAAACCAGCCCACTTGGCCAATCCTCCCCAGCTAACCAGGGCCTCTCCCCAGTCGAGGCCTATCCCCAGTCCAGTCACTTCAGCATCAAAGCCTCCGCCAGAGCTTCTGCAGCCCGTCTCTCAGCTGCTGGCTCAACCCTCGCTCGAAATCATCTCGCCAATTTCGACCGCGAACACGCACCCTGACCTCGGCCGCAGCCACCACTGACCACCACCACCATGTCGATATTCTATGCCAATCACGCCAAGATGAACGTGCTCCTCCAGCCCTTTACGCCATCTTACCCCGTTTCCCGGTCCTCTGGTTCCACCCCCGGCCGGTCCTCCGGCAGCCCCGCCTCCTCGTCATCCTCAGCCTCTTCGCCCCGCCATCATCCCGACACTGCCTACCGCCGCCCCACGTCCGACTATGCCGACAGCCCGGATTACGCCAAGCGCCGACGCGAGGCCTCCCCCGAGCTGCGGACGGCGTCGATGAGCCCCCGCCCGGACCGGCGCCGCCACAGGGCCGACAATGACATGGCGATGCAGCCGCGAGCCGCTTACGCCGACCCTCCCGGGAGTGGGAGCGGAAGCGGAAGCGGCGGCGGCAGGGCCAGAGCCGCAAGCCCGGAGACCATGGCCCGATGCGCCCGGCTCGGCGCCCGGCTCAACAGGCCTCTGCTGCTGACCCCCACGTCGTCATCACGCTCTCGCGGGCAAGCCATGCAGTCGACCGAGCACGGCCGGCCCATGATCATCATCGATCCGGCATCTTTTCATTCCCACCAAGCCTCATCATCGCTCCCCAGTAACCCCTTTACTCCGACCTCACGGCTATCGCGCAGCCCGACTCCGAGCCCCCCGAGTCGGAGGAGGGACTCGGACCATTCCGAGATGGCCCGGGCCGGGACCAGACCCGGGGACGACGGCGGATCCAGATACCGGTCCGAGACTGTCGGCAGCAGGCACAGCGGCCACGACAACTACGACCGCGACCGTGGCCCGTACATCAAGTCGGAAAGGGACCTGGGGCGGGCGTCGCCGCCTTCGGAGAGCGGCGGCAGCAGCAGCAGCAGCAGCGGAGGCAGCAGAAGAAGAAGCAGCAGCACCAGCAGCGACGGTGACAGCGAAGATAGCCGGAGCAAGTACCGGTCCATCCGCGACTATGCGGTGGCACGGCCGCGTCCCCTCTCAGCTGCCCGCACGGCCACGCTGCGAGACGAGCGAGACGGCCGATTCGGGCTAGACGGGCGCGAGCGCTTCGCCCTCTACGGCACCCAGCGGCCGACCGCGGCCATGTCGACCCCCCGGAGCGCGGCCGCAACCGAGAGCCGCGCGTTCTGGCTCAACGTCGGCGAGTGCGAGCTCCGCTTCGGCGACCGGCGAGTTCGCAGGGACGACGAGAATCAGTCGAGCTCGCAGCGGACGGGGACAGCCGGGTCGGAGAGGCGGAGAAGCCTGAGCCTGCGGATGGGCAAGCATGTGTTGCAGTACGACGGGTGATGATCTGCGGGGAGGTCAAGGATGAGCAGCGAGGGCGGTGGCACTATCTGAGGTCCTGACCAGTTCATACTCTCGATACCGACCGGGGCATCCCAGGCGCTGGATGGGGAACGGCACACAATCTGGTGCTGCGAGAGGGAGGGGCGGCTGTCTTTCATGGCTCCTTTTCTCTGACTTGCCGGGGCGGGAATACAGCGGAATAGGCCCGATGTGAATTGACATGTAGATGGAGCCATGTCTCTCTGACAGCGTCTCTCTGCCGGGGAGCGGTGCTGGATAAACAAGGGACAACCCAGCCTCATCTATAACTGACGGAAGGATATGGACGGGGAATCAAGGTTGCAACCTTAAATAGCTCTTCGAGAAGATGCAGCAGCATTCCGCTGGTAATATGAATCATGTCCCGTCAGAAGACGAGGTACACCCACTGCTCTCCATACATGTGTTCAACGCCATCTGTCTAGAATCGGGACATTGAGCAATGTCGATTGTATTTGATGCCATCTTTCGACCAGAATCGGTAGTTCGAGCGATATCGACTTGTATCGAGTTCCTTAATCCGTCTAGAATCCGCATCTGAATTATGAATCGTCTTGTATTCAATCGGGCTTTCGAGTAGGCATCGACTTGATCAATATCGTCGTTTATTCGGCCACCGATAGCTTGCCGCAGTTGGCGACTGCACATGTCAGCCGCTACCCCGCCTGGAGTATTGCCCTGATGACGTCACGGCGATTAACCCAATGGATGAGCCACACTTCTGTTTCCGCTGCACACTGACGACCTGCTCCCGAGAAACCACCAGCCGGCGGAGCGGCGGGATAGAAATGCTCGTCCTCGCACTCGGCTCCAACGGCTCTGGCCAGCTCGGCATCGCCCACCGCGAGGACGTTTCTGCCCCCACCCCCGCCGTCCTGCCCCCCACGCTCCCCTCCTCCACGCGGGTACTTGCCAACGCCGCCGGGGGGAACCACACCCTCCTCCTGACCGAGGCCGGGGAGGTGCTCTGGAGCGGCGATCCGGCGGCCGTGGGTGCGGACGCGGATGCGGCCGGCGACAAGCCCGGCCCTGCCAGCGCCGTAAACGTCAAGTTTCGCGGGCTCGAGGGCATCGACCACGTGGCCATGATCGCGGCCACGTGGGAGGCCAGCATACTCATTGCGCGGGATCGGCCGGGTGGCCGCGCCGTCCAGGTTTACACTCTGGGCCGGGGGCCCAGGGGCGAGCTCGGCCGCGGGGACGAGTCCGCGCCGCCACTCCTTCGGGACTTTCCCCCGCCCGAGACCGAGATCGTCCACGTGGCCGCGTCGGTATCCCACGTGGTCGTGGTCCTGGCCACCGGGGAGGTGTACGGGTGGGGCGCGGCCCGCAAGGGCCAGCTGGGAGCGCCGTCGATGCCGAGCGTCGCGACCCCACGCAGGATCGACCAGGTCCCGTTCCCCGTCGTCCGCGCCGCCTGCGGTCGCGAGTTTACAGTCCTGCTCGCCGCCGACGGTCGACTGCTCGTGCTCGGCCCGCCGCGGTGGCGTCCCTCCGTCGCCGACGAGCCCGCCGTCGTGGTGACCCGGACGAAGGAGTGGTCCAGCTCCGCGGCCGAGTACCTCCTGCATCGGCCCTGGAGCGACCTGGGGGCTGGCTGGAGCGCTGCCTACGTTCTATTTGCGGACGGGACCGTCCACGCCTGGGGCAGGGCGGACCGCCTCCCGCCACCGAAACTACCGCCGATAGCCCGGCTCGCGCCCGGCAGCGAGCATGTCGTCGCCCTGACCGAGGGGGGCGACGTGCTCGCCTGGGGCTGGAGCGAGCACGGCAACTGCGGCGTCGTCGATCACGCTGTGGCACAGTTGTGCGCACTCACGTCGCAGAGGGACTTGTTGTCCCAGGCCAGCATCTACCGGGTCGGAGCTGGCTGCGCGACCAGCTGGGTCTTCGTCGCGGGAGTGTAGAGAACGTGACGGATGATTGGTCTCTGCCATCTGTGTCGTCCATGCGCCATCAGCGATGGATTGATTACCCCGCCTTGCCGTGCCGGATCTAAAACAACTCTCCAACCCGACCGCCCCCACCCCCAGATCATGACCCTTCCTCCCCGTCGTAGAACAGGTCGAACCGGCCCACATCCGACAGCCGCTGCGTCGGCTCGATGACGGTCGTATCGCGTGGGAAGAGTTCAAAGTTGGCCCGGTCCGCCGCCATGACGACCTGTCGCGCCGGCTCGTTGAGCGTCGGGGTGTTCTGGTCAGTACTGTAGTCCCACTCGAGCCGAGTATCCAAATCGTCGTCGCCATCGTCCATGTCGTCCTCGTCTCCCTCCCCATCATCCTCGCCCACCGGCTCCCACCCACGAGCCTGCACCACAAGCATAGTTTCGGGTCGCATTGTCGACGGCGGCGCCCTCTGCGACGGTCGGAGGTCGAATGTAGCGAACCGGGAGACGCTCGCCCTGGGCGCCGCCGCCCGCCCTCCCACGGCCGCGACCGTCGTCTCCGGCGGCGGCGGCGGCGGCGGCGGGGGGGGCGGGGGTATCAGTTCGGCATCGCTGGCCGGCCGCTCCTCTGACTCGGCTACTGATACTGTTGTTTCCCTCCGGGTGAGCCGCTCAGGTGGTGCGCTGCTCACTTCGGAGACAGCTCTCTCCATCTTGTTGCCCCCCGTCACCGATTTATTTCTCTTCGGCTCGGCCGAACTGCGCAGGCTGCGACTATAGGCGGTCATGACCAGAAACTCGCACAAGAGACCGCCGCACCGGTACATGATCCGCATCGGCTTCTCCGGGATCGAGTATCGCACCTCGATCGAGGTGCTGGTCACGGATGCATGCTGGACGATGGACCGAAAGTCCATGACCTGGATCGCCGTGTCCGAATCGGTCCCAATATTGATATCGGTAAACTCTTCAATGTCGATGGCGATCAATGTGTTCATCGCGTGCCTAAAAACATCTGGATCCCCCACCGTCAGCCCGACATGGCCCGCCCGGGGATGGGAGAGACGGGGAAGAGACCGGCCTACCGTCACCACTTATGCACCTCTCCGTATGGAAGATGAAATTCATCATCCCATCTCCGAGCTTGATGTCGAGCAGATCGGTCCCGACTCCGGCGTTGCTGATCAGCTGATTCAGCACCAGCGACGAGATGGACCAGCGGTTGTCCGTCTCCGCCGTGTCGAACCGGGCCCAGGTGGGGAGTATGACCTCAAACGGCATCTCGTGGTCGGCGCGGATCGCTGGAACAGCTCGACCACGGCTCGGCAGTCACTATCAGACACATCTCCATGGCGCGGCCCATCTTCGGCCCGGGGTCTCCTTACCTTGCCCATGCTGAAATAGGACTGCAAACCGGCTCCTCACGCCAGGGCCGTCCTCGACGCGAACGTCGCACTCGACCGATTCCGGCTTCCTCCGGCCAACTTCCCTCCTGTCGGATGCCCCGAACTTTCGCCGGCTGCGGAAGAGGGCGCCCAGTCGCTGCGGGTCAGGTATCAGTCCGGCTGCCCTCTCTCGCTCGCTTTCCGACAGGTCTGATGAGGGGCCGGGAGCGGAAAGTACTTGCACTCAGAGGCAGGGTGCAGCTGAATCGGTCAGGGAACTGGCCGTTCCCCTCAAACTGCCAGCCCAACAAGAAATCGCTGCTCGTGTCGAATTCGAACTTGGCAAATGTCGACATGATGGCGTTGAAGGCCGTCAGCCCGAATCGGCGGGGCTGCCTTTCCACATCGAATGTAACATCGTCGCTGAGCGTGGCGACACAGCTGAGGGCGTCGCGAAACCTGACGACGCCCTCCTCGGAGAGGCTGAAACTGACGAGGCTGGGCATGGTCGAGGAGGGGGGTGGCGCGTCAGGGGCGACCGAGTTATAGGGGATAGTCGAGTCATGCCAAGCGGGGAGGGATTCGCGTTTGGGACAGGAGTGGGATCCATAGCTGTTTGGGTGGTCCATCTCTGAGGTGGGTGGGTGGGCTGAAGAGGTAGGTGGGTGGGCTGAAGAGGTGGGTGGGTGGTAGGTGGGGGGGTACCCTTGCACGAAAAAAAACTACACACCTAGCATGGAAAAAAACAAAGGGTGTCGATTATTTCTAGAGGGACGTGGGGGGGATGGTGGTTTCCAGTGGCCCTATTATCAATGGAAGAAATAATCCAGCCTGATTGTCGCAAAGTCGAGGACAAGCAGGGCCAACGACGCAAGTCAGATTGGCTGTGCCGTCATTGCCAAAGAGGCTTATGAGCTCTAATCTGGATATATACCGCAGGCTGAAGGTGGAGAGAGGCCCCGGAAGCAGGACCATAGCGCTCGACCAGCAGCGGCCCGCATCCTCCAGTCCAGTCGCCAGCTTGAGCATACAAGCGCTGTCGCGGTCGAGTCTGCTAGGCCCCGCCAAGTCGCGACGCCATGGCCATGTCCAGTTGAGAACCAGCCAGGGCGCAACATGCACGAAATGAATTCGTTACGAGCAACGACCACGATGCGGATGGCATGGATACGTCCCGTTTGGAGTGATTTCCCCCGTCGATCAAGACCCAGAATCGACCCTCGGCACCGAAAAAGCGACCAGCCCATCAACATTAGACGTCGGTCAATCGAACCCCACTCGGAGAATACTGCGCCGTATGCCAGCCTATGGCTGCCTGCCCCGTTCTGCTCGAGCTCCCCAGCCCCCCCCCCCAACCTCAGTTCCAATCTCAGTCCCGCTGCCGTCATCCGCTCGAACTGGTTCCATTTTGTGACGCTTGTCCGCTGTATGGCCGTCATCGGTGGCCGATCATTGCTCGCCAAGCAGCCGCGCGGTGACGTCGCCCATGTACGCCTCCTCCAGGTCGTAGTCCATGCCTCCCATTCGGTCGATACCCACGTAGATAAAGGCTTCGACCACGTCGTCAACCTCGAACCCCATGCTGACGAACCGGTCGACCAGGTCCTTGTGGTATCCCTTGTACCTGTAGATAGATATGCCTCGTCAGCGGACCTCTTCATCTTGCCCTGGGCCTCTCTCTTGAAACGAGAGGGGGGGGGGCATACCGGCTGGAATCGATCGTTGCAGGCCCCCCGGCGCCGCCACCGCCATCGCCAGCGCTTTTCTTGAACTGGGCCCACTCAACGTCCTGTCGGGGCGCGGCCGCGTACTTGACGGCCCAGTCGTGGGCGATGCGCGCAAAATGCTCGGGCTCGGTGAGCAGCATCTTGGCCACCTCGGCATCCTGCGGGTCCTTCGGGTTCGGCACCTCGAGCAGCATCCGGAGAGACATGAGCGCCGTCTTGATGGTCTGGACCGGGGACCACCCGCTGCCGAGGGTGTCGAGGCAGATCGCGCCCTGGTCGACGTCAGCCCCAAGCGCCCGCCCCGTCTCCCCGACCGCCAACTGACCGTCTGACTGCTGATGTTTGGATGCCAGATCTTGGTGCTCAGCTTCATGATCGGCGACTTGAACGGGTACTGATCCGGAATGTAGATATCGACATTGTACGTGCCGCCGGCGTACGGCGTGTCCGGGGGGCCGAGGATCGTGCCATACAGGTGGCTGAGGTTTCTGTCCGACAGCGGGGCGGCAAACACGCCCGAGTTATCACGGTCCGAGTGGATATCGGCCAGCTCTTTGCCGATGCGTTTCTCTCGGCTCGTCGTCATCGTGTCGGTGGCCGCTGCACTGCGTTGGAGGATGCTGGCCGAGGCACCGGGTCGCGGCAAGGAGGGGGAGGTGGTGCAGAAAAAAACTTGTGGATGATTCGTTGGCCCGGCGGTGGCGCCACTGGCGAGCGGGACGGGGCGGCTCTGGAAATCCAACGAGTAATGTTATATCCTCATATGCGTATTGATCTTGGGTGTGGTGTCCGAAAGCTAAAATCTCGCGTTCGCCCAGCTTTCACTGAGTGCGGAGCAGAGTGCCTTGGTTGAGGTGGGCGGGAGGGGAGGTGTCGGCCGGCGAGCACTCGGGGTCCAAGCCTGATTAGTCACTCTCGTGGCCTCGCGGCGCAGGTGCTCGGGAGAATGAGGTTCTCTTCTTCTCCAGTCATTCGGTCTCTTTCGCCTTCCAGCCTCGACTTGGTCATTCCTCTTTGCCTAATTCATGGGCCGAAACTGTCGGCCCCCTCACCGACCCAACCTTGGACATATTTCCACTCCTCTCTTCTGCTCCATGTGTGGGTGAGATGGATGCGGCTATCCCACTACCGGATTCTAGCCCGATCTCCTCACCCTGCAATCGCTTGCCATGATCGGAGTGTGTTTCGTTGGGCAGCAGCGAGCGAGCCCCGACCCGGGTGACTTGGGATCGGTAGCTTCATTCCGGCTGCTGGCCAATCCTCTGGCCTGCTCCTGATCTCCAAAATCCAGCCCCATGGCACAGATAGATGAGCCCGCCCTCTGAGGATCCTGACATGCGCCATCGGGGAGTCTACATCGTGCCAGGAATCCGGCCAAGATTTGACCGACTCAAGCGGATCAGAAACATCAGCCCATTTACTGCCGCTGCGGCGCGTCTATCCGGCCAGGCCAGCCGGCCTGATCACGGCAATCTCCACTGGCGGCCGAGGCCCCCCGCATCCGCGGTCCGGCTCGCGCGTGGTGGCCTGTCCGCCCCAAGTGGACATGGTGTCATGGTGGTGATGGTGGTGGTGGCGGCGGCGGCGGCGGCGGCGGCGGCGGTCCCTTACAGCAGCAGCATGCCACGGCCGCGTGCCGTGTCACCGCACAACGCTCAGCGCCCGCTCTACTGCTGCTGGTTCCTGCCCCCAAAGTCCACGCTCCCGTTGATATCGTCAGGCAAGGCTTCCCTTACGTGCGCTTGGAAGTGACGTGACGTAGTGGGCTCCTCAGAGAAGCGGCGACCGGGATGGGATCGATCGGATGACCCGGCCACGGCCGTACTTCCCCAGCTTACCTCGGAAGCACGACATGCGGGATGCAGGATCGCGAGCACAAGGGTCATCTATATGGAGTCTGTTCCACGGCGTGGCGTGTGTGCTAACCCCAAGACCATATGGGCCGGTCCGCGTATAGCAGCCATCAAGACACGACACGGGTATGGCCGAGGAACAGGGGAAGGGGGCGGCGAAGCAGACGGGGCTGAGCAGGCAGCAGAGACATTGACCCCTGCGCGGAAACCTCGCGATGCCCTCCCTGATTCACCAGAGGCTGGCCGAGCGAGGCTGGGGATAGATTGAGCTCGAGGACACGTCGCACTTGTCGTAGTTGGGCGAGTAGGTGAGCCAGCTGGTTGGCCTGGGATCGGCGCGGTGGCCCTGTCGCGCCGAATGTCATCGCTGTCTCGCGTCACCACCTCTGGGCTGCGCGATCTGGTGGACTACTGGACCGCCCGCTCTCGTGCTTTAATTATGTATCACCCGGCCAGCTCCCCCCCCCGCGCGGCGGCGACAAGGCGACCGTCACCGGCACGCTCACCATCAAGGGCGTCAGCAAACCGGTCACGCTCGACGCGGTGTTCATCGGCGCCGGCGCCAACCCGATGAGCAAGAAGCTCAACATCGGTTTCAGCGCGACCGGCACCGTCAAGCGCAGCGACTATGGCGTCAGCCACTATGTGCCGATGATCTCCGACGAGGTCGAGCTGGTGATCAACGCGGCGTTCGAGAAGGACGGCGCGGCGCGCGCAAAATAGCCCGTCAGGCCGCCGCCGCACGGTGCGGAGGCGCGAAGCTGCGAAACAGGGCGCGCGTGTTCGGCTCGGTCACGCAGGCGGTGAGCGACTGCACGGTCTCGGCAAGCGATTGCCCCGCCGGCCCGGCGCGCGCGATCTGCGACGCCATCTGCCAGGGTCCGAACGCGCGTTCCTCCACCTCGACCGACGAGAGCAGCACGACGGCGCGGTGACGCAGATCGAGCCGGATCCGCTCGAACGTGCGCCGCACGTCGGGCTCCTCGCCTTCGAGCGCCTGAAGGAAGTGCCGCCCGTCGTAGATCAGCAGCCCGGTGATGCCCGCGGCATAGTTCCGCCGACGGGAGAGCAGCAGCATGTCTTCGAACGCGGCCGATCCGAGGCCCGGCACGGCGGAGCTGAGATAGGCAAGCTGGAGCACGAGCGACCTCCAGAGTTCGTCGGCTCTGCGCCCACAAATGCTAAGGCGATGTGAACGCCGTAGCCAA
>JAOYNC020006868.1:0-14308 GCA_025802115.2 Bertia moriformis
CCGCCACCGCCACCGCCGTGGCTGCGGGCGCGGGGCGCGCGACCGCTCGGCGACCCGAAGACATGGTTTCCGGACCGGCACCTGGTGGAGGTTTCCGATCAGCGGGAGCGTGGTCGGGCCGGGGGGCGAGGAGGCTACTCGGAGTGTGCGGCGCGCGAGGAGGGAGACGGCGAGGGGGAAGTAGATGGAGAGAGAGACGAGGACGGAGAAGCCGAGGGCGGGCAGGGAGAAGAAGAGGGGGGCGGAGAAGGCCATCGCGGGGAGGAATACGTTTGGCCGGACATTGGAGAGGGACGGGGGCCCGGATGTGATTGCGGCCCGGATGTGATTGCGGTCTGGATGTGATTGCGGTCTGGATGTGATTGCGGTCTGGATGTGAATCGCGTATCTGGCGATGAAGCAGTGTGCCACCACAGGTGAGGACAGGCGGCAGCAAGCTGGGCAGACCGCTGAAAAGAAAGACGAGGGGAGGAGCAGTGGGAGGAGAGAGAGAGAGGAGAGAGACAGAGGGAGAGAGTGAGAGAGGGAGAGAAGAGAGGATGGGAAAGACAGCTTTAAAGGCGGGCAAGCGGCCGAGAGGCGGGCGGTAAAGAATGGCGGGCCGCCACATTCCTCCGTTCCCCGCCCCTCCCTCGCATGCCTGAACCGGGTCCATTATTCCCGCCGCGCCTATCGCATCCCGATATCATCCCCTGCCCGGCCGGACAGCCCAACAAGCTCCCGCCGCCTGCGCTCCCGCCTGTGGCCTGCCCCCTCGCCCCTCTGATGATCCCCATCGGATCAGCATGAGCCAAAGCAAACGGACAGCTGACCGGCGGTGGCCAGAGGCGGATGACCTCCAGCCTGGGACGGGATTGGCCAGCGACGCCCCCGCGCGCGTCCCCTGCATCTGCAGCGTGCCGTGGTGGCCGCTGCGAGCGGAGGGGGACCGAGTGTCGTTGCGGTGAGTCGGCGGGGCATGGGGCATGGGGCACGGGACGTGGGGCATGGCCGCCGAGCCGAGTGGTGCCACGCAATGGTGCAGAAAAGGCGCGTCTGCGGGGCGTTGGCAGGTCCGCGGGGTGGAATCGAGAAATGGAATCAGGTTTGGTTCGCAGGATGGGTCTCCGCCACGATGCCGGCCCGTTCGCATTCTGCAATTCTGCAAGTCTGCAAGTCTGACTGAGCCTGCCTGGGGCCTCACGCCAAAGTGCCCCACGAGTTGTCGAGAATTCCAGCGGCCAGCCCCACATTCCGAATCTGGCAAGCTCCCCTCCGGCCCCCAATCTCGAGTCTGGGTCAGGTGAGGTGGGAGTGGAGTGGGGGAGGGGAGTGGTGGGGGGATGTAAATTCATGTTCTACCTCGGCCGCAAACGGCCCGCAAACAAGATGATTGGCCAGCTTGAATGTCAAACTGAGGTGCACAAAGAAAGGGCTGGCCCCCCATTGTTCTTTTTTTTTTCCGCCTCAAAGAACAATGACCGTGGCGGCGGTGGTCTTCAGGGCTGCCCGTCTGTCTGTGGGTAAGGAACGACTCCGCTTCTCCCATTGTTCTTCGAGGCTCGGATCATGAAAGCGGCCGAGGACAATGACAGCCGCGGCGAGAGGTGCCCCAGGCCCATCCGGAACAGGGAGGATAAAGAGCGACTCTCGCATTCTCGGTCTCTTTCCGTTCCATTTCTCCGTGCTCTCCCGGCTTTCCCATCGCCATCAAGACTCTTGGCCCTGATCATCGCCTTCCCGGTTGACCACTGCCGTCCGAGTCATCGCCGTCCTCCCCATCGTCGTTCCAAAAGAAGCAAGCAAGCCAGCCAGTCCCCCCCCCACAGCACCCCGGCCAGGACCACCCACACCGACAGCGCCGCCCCCACAAAAAGGACTAGCGTCGGCGGCACCCCACCATGGCCCCCGCCCTCAGCATCGCGGGCCTTGTCAGCAACGCCACGTCCAAGCAGCCGACCCCGCCCCTGGGCGGCATCACCAAGTCGGCGATCGCCTTCCTGGTCTGCCTCGTCGTCTTCGCCATCGTGCTGGTGTTTCTGTCGCGGCACTTCCAGCGACGGCGCGAGGCGAGGAGGAACGAGATGAGGCAGACCCAGACGGGCTGGCCCGTGCCGAGACTCTGACCCACCTACAATCAAGACCACACTGGCATCGATCGTGAGACCACCGTCGCGACACCACGACCACCCAGACGAGGCAGCCAGGGTTCGTAATCAGACCGACTTGCATACGAGACGAGGCGCGAGAGAGCACGACTGCGACTATCACCATCGGGCCGGCCGAGATGGCAACTACTATGTGTATGATTCCAGTTTGGAGACAAGGGGCCGATATGCAGCCAACTACAGATCAAGCTGTCTAGCTATCTAGCTGTCAAGCTGTCAAGCTGCCAAGTTTCCGGCCAGCGGGGACCAGGGAGTCGCGGTCGCGTCATCCACGCCGGGAACCAGGCATCAGCCATCTCGCATCAGGCATCAGCCATCCGGCATCAGGAACCGGCCATCAGGGCCCGTAAATAATAGTGCATACGCACATACCACCTGCTGCTGCTGCTGCTGCTGCTCCTACCACTACTACTGCCCGATCGTGTCCGGTAAATCCGGTTACTCGCATGACCCTGTTGATGCTCACGTCGCCAGTACTGAGATCCCCCACCCACCTCGGTATCTCAGAGCTCCGAGAACCCCTCCTCCTCCAGACAGACCGAGACCGTATGTACTTATGGCAATGAGCAAAATAATAAACCCAACCAACCACGTCCCGTCCGTCCCGTCCACCCTGTCCCTTCCATCCATCTACCCCGTCACATCCACCCCGCCACCAGTAGCAATGGCACCGCCAATGCCCAGGCGCCCCCGACCAGGCGCGCAGCGGACCTGGCCCCGGCCGCGTCGCCGGCCCCGGCCCATCCCGCCACGTCGACCGGGCCGTCGCCGTCGCCCGGCTGGCCACTCGAGACTTGAGAGGTGCCGCCGTTAGCATCGGCGTTAGCGTTGGCGGACGAGGTCGTCGACGAACCCGATCCCCCCTGGTACTGGATCGACATGGAATCGGACAGGCCCGAGGGTGCACACTCGGTGCCCTGCGCCATTTCGATCGCGTTCGTCCACACCCCGCTCGCGCACCGCTGGAACGTCGTGGTCATGCAGTTCCACGCCCCGTCGGGCGCGCACGGCTCTCCGCTGCTCTGCAGGTTCGCGACGATTTCTCGCCGCACATTGGGGTTCTGTGACGGCGGGGGCGTGATCGCGCTTGTGGCTGCGGCTGCGAGGGCAGCCAGAGTCATCAAGACGGCCAAGAGCTTCATGTTGTGTGTGGGTGTGGGTGTGTGGGTGGGCGCGAGTGTGGTGTCCGCGTGTGGTGTCCGCGTGTGGTGTCCGCGTGAGGGTGCGAGAGAGAGATGCGGTTGAGAAAAAAATACTGGTGTTTACCCGTTCGTATATAGGTAAAAGTAGAAGAGAGCAAGGAAGTGGGCAATAGGTAGGCAGGTAGAGAGAGGGTGGTACTCAAAGTAGGCTCGCTGCGTACTATGTATTTGCGCGTCGTTCTCGGACGATGCAGGTCGATCGATGGTTACGCAGAGACGGTCTCCGTCTAGCAGCGAGGAATGCGTGGACGGGGTTTTATATGCGCCTCGCCTCGAGGCCTCTGCCCCGGCTCCCTACACGTGTATGGTGCGCTCCGACCTCGGCGGCGCACAGATGCGTCCGAGCCCTGCTTGTCTGGTCATGCGACACGTAGGGCACCTGTAGTGGACATGGACTGGACACGAATCGGCCACGCACTAGCCCAAAGGACCGTGGCAGTGAAGCGCAGACGCGCAGCATTTTCTGGCCAGAGTCACCCCCCACTCCAGCATTCACCCATCCAGTTCAGCATCCACCCACCCCGTCCAGCATGCGTTGGGCGAGGGTGGCGGGCGTGATTGGCGAGCGACATCAGTCAGCACAGTGGAGGTCCGGCCGGCCGTGCCTCCTGGCCGCCTGCGTGGAGGAGGGGGAGAGGGAGTTTTCCCCCCGGGCCGGGAGGGAGAGGCCGGAGTGAGGGGAATGCATGTGGCCGCGCGGGGCCGGGTTTCCATAACGGGGCATGCTGAGCACGCCGCACCTGCAACCTCATGTCTCGACAGATTTGTCGAGCCCGGATTGGCGCGAGTGCAGTGGAGCATCCGTCCGGCCCCAGTTTCGAGAAGAAAAAGAAGAGGAGTAGCACCTGTTGGTCTGGGGAGGGTCGAGGTCGGGGTCGAGGTCGGGGTCGGGGTCGGGGGGAGGGGATCACGAGGACAGGATGGAGGGCAGTGATGATTGAGGACCTTTGCTTCGTTCCGCAGTCGGCGAAGAAGGTGAGCGACGGGTTCCGGAACAGATGAGGGAGTGGCGATTGATCGGGGCCCGGTCGCCATCGGTGGGCCCATGGCATGCGCGGGTTTCCGTAGGCCTGTTTGGCATGTATCTGAGGCCGGGCCGAGATTCGGCAACGTCGGACACGCCAACGATCCGGATCGTCGGGTCGATTCGCCACCAAGGCCGAGGGGGCGCTGTTGGACCTGTTGGTGCTGGTGGGGGTGGTGGTGGGGGGGGTGGTGGTGGTGGTTGTGGTGCTGCTGCTGCTGGTGCTGCTGGTGCTGCTGTTGGCCCTGCCAGACATGTTGGTGCTGGGATCAGCATGGGTGCAGCTCTTATCGCTGTCGCGGCCGGCGTCGAGCTCGCCGTCGAGGCGGTTTTTTTCTTTACTGTCGGTTCTGGGAACTCGGAAGGCGGGGAGGGACATGGTTCCCTCGGTAGCGGTTTGTCCTTGCTACCCCGCGGACCCCCCCCGGGTGGGCTGGCTGGCCGGCCGGCTGGCTGGTCAGCTGATTCAGAGCAGGCCCCCCGGCCTTACATAAAGTGAGCATGTAGATCGCGGGGCTCTGCATTCGTGCCTCCCGGCTTGTGCCGATAACTTGCGGGAGTTATTACGAATCATGGCCCCCCACCCCCGCCTTCGGCTGAGGCTCCGGCTGCCACATGCATGGGTGGGGGGGAAGTGGGGGAGTGGGTGAGAACGCACGCAATCGGGCGTCTCGGTCATCTCGGTCTGCCTGGTCGCCCTTGCAGGAGAGGGGGAACCATGCAGGCATGCGAGTGACGCTGCCCAAGATCGAATCCCATCTCATTTCACCGATAACTTGTACAAGTGTGTGGAAAATACAACTGCGCCGCTGAGCCGCTGAGCCGTTGAACTCGTAATTACAGACATTAAGATAAGCCGGCGGCCGGCACTGGCCGCCAGAGACTGCGCCTTCCCCCCTTCAAATCACCCAACACGCCACCACCCAGAGACCAAAGCTCAACAGCCAGCCTAGCAGCCGGACCGGCGAGCCATCCGGCGCCCACCCGGCCTACGAGCCGGCGCCGGCGGGACGCACGCCCTGCGGGGAGTAGAACACGTCCTTGGGGTCGATGGCCGCTTTGATGGCCTGCAGCCGCGGCAGGTTCACGCCCCAGTACTGGCGCGCCGCCTCGTCGCCGGCCACCTGCGAGTCCGGGTAGTTGGCGTACCGGCCCCACGAGCCGGCCGGCATCGTGCCGACGATGCTCTTTTGAAGGTTCTGCATCAGGCCGAAGCCGTCGGGCGGGTACGGGCCCGAGCTGACGCTGTCATACATTTGCCACAGCAGCAGCTTGTCGCGATGCGGATAGGCGGTCGCGCCGACGGGCACGCGCGCGATGGCGGACGACTTGCCGCCGTGCAGGTCCATCTGGACCCACCACGACCGCGTCGCCGGCGTCGGCGACTTGGTGATGGCCCACTGCCGCGTGAACGCGGCCAGCTGGGCATCGGTCAGGCCGGGCGTCGTCAGGGAGGAGGCGTAAAAGGTGTCGTGGTCGGAGGGGAAGCTGGTCGACACCAGCGCGGCGGCGCCGCTGAAGTACTTGACCTGGTCGATCCAGTCCATCTGGCCGGCCGAGCTGACGGTGCCGCCGATCCGGCCGGCAAAGCTCTTGACCGCGCGCTCCATCTCGGCCTCGCTGCCCCAGTACATGCCGCTGCTGCTGGCGGCGCCCTCGGTCATGAACACGTTCATCCACAGCTCGGCCGGCATGGTCCCGTTGGCGGCCCACTGCTGCAGCTGCTGGAGGCCGGCCGCCGCGACTGCCGGCCCGGCCGCCGCGTCCTTCCACCAGTCCCAGGTGATGGAGAACGGCACGACGACGGCCGGGGCGGCGAACGTGTTGAACTGCATCTCGGACACGATGCCGACGCTTGAGCCGGCGCCGCGGATAGCCCACAGCAGGTCCGGGTGGGCGTGCTCCGACGTCACGACCGTGGTTCCGTTGGCGAGCGTCACGGTGGCGCCAATGATCCAGTCGATCATCAGGCCCTCCTTGTGCGAGGAGGTTCCCCAGCCGCCGTGGGAGGCGTGTCCGCCGGTGCCGACGCTGCAGATTGGGCCGGTCAGCGCGCTGCTCGTGCTTCTCCCGCCGCCTACCTGGTGGCGGCGGCTCATCCGGGCGTGGGCCGCTCTGTGGGGGGTGCCGCTCATCTGGATGCTGGATGCAGCCACTTACCCCGGGCACGATCCGTGCGACAGGCCGCGGCCCTTGTCATACAGCTCCGTGGCCACGAGCCCGAGCCGGGAGCCGGTCCCGACGGTGGCCACGCCGGTGGACGGCTCCACCGTGATGGTGTCGAACTTGGCCATGTCCACCACCATGTGGCCGTTCTCGCCGCCGAGGCCGGCGCTGGTGTAGCTGTGGCCGCCGCTGCGGGCGTTGACCTTGACGGCCAGCCCGGCGGCGCACCCGACCGCCTTCTCGATATGGGCCGTGGTGGCGGGATTGGCCACCAGGAGGGGTGTGTACGGCAGCCGCAGGTTGTATGGTTGGACCGTGGTGTTGGTAAAGGGAACCTTGGCGCCGAGCAGGCACGAGGCGAGGGCCACCTCGACGGAGCGCCGGATCAGCATTTCGGCAGGGTGGCGGGAATGAGAGAGAAGGGGGAATGAGAGAGGAGGGGGAATGAGAGAGGAGGGGGAATGAGAGAGGAGGGGGAATGAGAGGAGGGGGAATGAGAGAGGAGGGGGAATGAGAGAAGAGGGAGGGAGAGAGAGAAAAGGGAGAGAGTGGAAAATGAAAGAGGCAACGAATGAATGAAGGAGAGAGCCGAAGCGGCCGAGTCGTGGCGGCGGCGGAGCGGCGGAGCGGAATGACAATGCTGGCCTCAATGGTTTTGGTCGTGGCCAGGCCGTTACTATATACCTCCTGGTCTCCTTTCTTGTCCCGGCAGAGAGAGCCGAGAGGGCAGGGAGGGCGGCAGCAGCCGTACGTGAGAAAGGGTTCACACATCCCTGCTGGCTGAGCCCTCACGACTCAGCGTCCACCCCCCCTGCGGCTGAGCCCTGCAGCACGGCTTGCTGGGCTTTTTTCTTTTCTTTTCTTCTCTTTTCTTGTCTCTCGTGTTCACCTTGGCCTTTCCTTTCACCCCAATTCAAGTTGGGTGGACAAGGTCCACCTCCCTCGATGCAGGCGCTCCCTCCGAGAGAGGTCCAATGACCGACAACCCGGCTCGTATTTTTCTTTTTCGTGCGCCCCTTTCCCCTGCCCGCCCGTTTGAGCCCCGAGGATGACCAGCCGCCCTCGACCCGGAATCATTGACTGTCTGCATCGGGGACCTCTTGTTCCTGGCCGCGTCGCACCCACACGTCGGCCCAGTCAACGCGGGTAGCTGGCGGCCGCTGAGAAACAGCGACTGAGAAACCGCGACTGAGAAACAGCGAGAAACAGCGGCCAGCCCGCTACTGGGGGGGTGGGTGGGTGGTCATGATGCTGATCATCATCGACGACGGGAAACCCGAAACGGGCGGACTGGGCCGCCAAGACAGCCGGACAGTGAACGCGCCGGCTATTATTAGTCCGCCGCTACCAACCGGCGTCCTGTCCTCTCTCTGGCTCTGCTGCCCCGCCCCACCTCAGCCACAGAGCCTTGGCTCCACTGGACGACCCCAGCTCCCCACTCTGGGATCGGGTCGGGTCGAGCCAGTCAGGTCGGGGCTGTTGTCTGCCGATTGTTCAGAGCAACAAAAGCCACCGGGTGGCGCCATGGCACGCGTGTTCGTGTCAGGATGGCTCCCCTCCCCGCGGACAACCGCTGGATGCGGTGTCACCCGCCGACGATGATTCGGCACGCCGTCGGGGCTGGACCCCGACCATCCTCGTCTTCCCTAGCGCGGGCGCAGCAAGGTGGTGGGATGCGCCGCTCGGTGAGGCATGGCGGCGCCGGGGCCGGCCGTAAAAGGCCCGGATCCTGGCGCCGCCGTGTGCCGCCGCCACGTGATGGGAAGCAGTCCCGGGCTTGGGCCGAGCTGAAGGAGAGTCTGTGGCTACGACGCCCCGCCGGCGCTCTGCCATCGTATCGGGCCAGCTGGGCTGTTGCGAGTACTGGACGGCGTGCTGGTGGCGTGCTGGTGGCGTGGTGGCGGGGGGGGCTCGACTGCGCCGTGACTGTCGCCAAGCTGAGATTGGCTCGACGTGGTCGCACTGCGTCAGCGCGCCCCATCCCGGCCCAACCGCCGGCGATGTGAGTCGCCATCTGCATGTGAGTCGCCTTGTGCATGTGAATCGCCATGTGAGTGCGGATCGCGAACCCCGAGCCAGCTGCAGCTCCAGATTCAAACTCTGAGTGTCAGGGTTAAAGTTAGAGTCTGAGCCAGAGTCTGAGCCAGAGCCACAGCCAGAGCCAGAGCCAGAGCCAGAGTCAGGTCAGACTGACCACCATCCCTCGCGGCAGCCGGGCCCGTAGCGCCCCCCCTCCCTGGTGCCTGCCAGCCGTGATCCCGGCCAGATGGACAGCCGGGCTTGGATCCTTCCCGACCGGCCGCTGCGGTGACTGGTCTGCCGAGTCTCACAGAAAGATCCAGTTGCCCGGCCGCTCACCATGGCGGGACTTGCTTTAGCCTTGTCACCGCTTGGTTCATTTCTCACTCAGCCTGGGTCGGCCAGGCCGGTTCAGTTCATCGCGGTGGTACGCTCGATTCGCTGCGAGGCTGACTCGGCCAACCTATCTACACAACCACCGCCCAGCTGCCACTCACCGCTACTCGCTCTCCAGCCACCGTCGGTGCCCATCTCCGTCTCGGCCTCATCACACCGCCGCTACTCACTCTCCACCCATCTCCGTCCCGATTCTCGTGTCACGCTGCCGAGGGCCTAGCCGCCGTCTCAGATATACTCGCCAATGTCCACCGTGTTCACGTCCACTCCGTCCCTGAACCAGCGCTTCTCCTCCGTGATCGGCACGTCGTTCCCGCACATCTGCCGCTTCTCCATCAGGCCATTGTCGGCAAACGTCCAGTCCTCGAGGCCATAGGTGCGCCACCACTGGCCCGACCCGTCGTGCCACTCGTACCAGAACTGGACCGCGATCTGCATCCGTGACCGTGCGCGCGCGCCGAGGGTCAGCCAAGGGGGTCGCCGGCCGCGTGTGGCGGCCCGGCGTGCAACACCACCGATCCGGCCCGCCAACCGCCCGATTCCTGCCTACCTTGTTGTCGGTAAACGCAAACAGTTCCTTCCGAAGCCGATACTCGTGCTCCCTTTCCCACTTGGCCGTCAGGAACTCGTCAATGGCGTCGCGGCCCTGGAGGAAGGTGGCGCGGTTGCGCCACAGCGAGTCGGCCGTGTACGCCATTTTGACCTTGGCGGGGTTCCTGGCCCGACCGCCACCAGGGTCAGCAGCCGAGGCCAGGTAGGTTGGGGGTGGCTGTGGTTTGTAGGGGCACGGCAGCGCACGGCAGCGCTCCAAGGGCACGGCTCTCACTTGGTGTTCCATCCGTCCTGCGCCAGCTTGACCTTGATCTGGGCCGTCTCCCGCGTGAAGGGCGGCAGGGGGGGGCGGGACTCGGCCTGCTCGGCATTGGGCGTGGCCATGTCTGCGGTTATCGATGGGGGATGATTTACGGCTGAGTTTGAGTTCTTTCTCTAGAAGATGTGATGCTGGAGAGCCAAGAGGGAGAGCGGCAGCGGCCGTATTTAAGAGCCAGTTGGCTGAGCGTGCCTCTTTTCTCTTCCCCCGCCTACACCCATCCACAGCCGACGAGCCGGTGCGGGGCAGGGGCCAACATTGGCCAGGTCTCGGCATTATGTTTAAAGCGCACGGCCCCACGGCCAATCGCGGG
Organism: Bertia moriformis; assembly: GCA_025802115.2. Taxonomy (NCBI): domain Eukaryota; kingdom Fungi; phylum Ascomycota; class Sordariomycetes; order Coronophorales; family Bertiaceae; genus Bertia; species Bertia moriformis. The sequence continues at coordinate 10,139 of JAOYNC020006868.1, forward strand.
CTGCCGGCTGCAGCCTGCTTAGTGACGGAACCAAGGCACCGGTCGTGGTTGGTATGCCGGCTGCGGTGCGCTTAGTAACAACCAGACATGCTGATTGTTGCTCTGAAACTGCTTCTCCGCGGAACATCTTGCCGGAGTGGGGAGAGGAGAGAGGGCGGAGAGGAGAGAGGGGGGAGAGGAGAGAGAGGGGAGAGCGGAGAGGGGAGAGCGGAGAGCGGAGAGCGGAGAAAGAGTGGCGTCGGTACCAATTGTATCCGGTCATTGTATCCGGAAGGGAAGCCACAGGGCGCAGAACGAGAGAGACCAGGGGCATCATCAACAGGGGGGGGCATGGGGCCATCGGAGAGAGAGACAGGCAGACGCGACCAGCGAGCTCCTCCTGACCACATCGCAAGCTGGCTGGCCAGACGGCACTGTGCGCGAAACCCGGCCATTCTCTACTTGGAGAGATGCCTCGCGGAGCTGAAGTCGCGCCGCGACTTGGGGTCGGCATCAGGTTTAGGATCAGGGCTATTTAGTTCATCCACTTAGCCGGCTGGCAGGACGTCACTGCACGCAAAACGCGGCCACGTTTCGTTCGGGATGCCTCGCGGAGCTCAGGTCGCGCAGCGACTTGGGCCAGGGTCAGGGTTAGGATCACGGCTATCTGTCTCACGGATTTACTCACTATTTACTCCCGGATTTACTCACATTTACCCAGGTACCCTTGCACGGAAAAATACAACACACCTAGCATGGAAAAAAACAACTCAATCTGGGCTGATTATTTCTAGAGAGCCGTGTCAGCGTCAGCGTCAGGTTTAGGATCAGGCTTGTTTGTCCTGGATTTACAGCCCGCTCCATGACGGCACAGGGGGGGATCTTGGGCCGCGCAGCGACTCAGGGCCAGCCTTAGATTGAAGACCAGGCTTATTCGGCTCACGGATCTCGCGCAGCGCAGGTTGCAGTCTGTCGTCTTGCCGCGTCGCTGACAAGGGCGATCGCAGCCGGCTGTTGGAGATGCCGAACAAACGCCGCTGGTCAGATATCACGTCATTTGAATCCCGCAGCCACTCACGCGACGAGATCAATCTTCCGGCCCCGGATTGATCCGGCACTCAGCGGGCCGCCGCCTTCCTGCGTGCGGGAGGGGCAGCGGGCTACATGTCGGGAAATAGCCCGGCTCTTTCCAATTTTGTCCACGAGCGCGAGGGCAGGCGCGGGCGCGTGCGCGGGTCTGCACAGGCGGGTCCGCGGCCACGGCAGCAGCAGAGCCGTGCGGGACCACATTTTCCGCTCTCCCCTTGCCACGCCTAAAATAAGTCGGACATTTGGTCGTCCCGACCGACCCTGACGCGCGGCGGCACATTCGCAAACGGCCTCGCTCGGCGGTGGTGGTGGCCCGCACCAGGCGCGCCCGTCAGAGCGAGCGGCCGCGGGTGGCGGCCCAAGCTCGCCAGGCCTGTCTCCCCCACGGACCCCACCGACACGTGCGGTCGCGAGTGCCGAGTGCGACGAGGCAGACGTCCTTTGCTTTCCGTGCGAAGCCTGGTCTTCCGATAAGCGCCCCATGCCGGAGATGCAAACAGATCTCATACCCATGTCGAGCGGGCTATCAAGCCAAGCTCGACGAGCATGAGGCCAGGTAATCGCATCTCTCCCTCAGGCCCTCCCCCAGGCCCCATGGGAATGGCCGCAGTCTCGACTCGTTCGGCAAGACGAGGAAAATTCGCTCGTCCGGGATCAGTGAGCTTTTGCTGGCCGGAAGGGGACATGATTGGTCCGACGCCCCAGCCAGTCCCTCGGGCGCCTTGGCTTGCCCGATTTGGCGCCCTGCGCAACCCTACCGAGATCCGTTTTGCGGACCCCAGTCACCAACCGGACGAGGCTCCAAACTTCCCGCACCCGCCCCCATTATCGTTCACATTCCCGTTCACGCTCACGCTCCTTCTGTTATCCCACTGACCCTGTCTGAACTGGTCACCACTCGAGCCACGAGATGCTTCCCGCTGGACTAATAACGGCCGTCAAGAACACACATGTCGATACGAATGTGCAATGTGCAGAGAGAGCTGCTGATCGGGTGGATCATCATGGCCAGTTTCGCGCCTCTGAGCCGAGCTGAGCTGAGCTGAGCTCAGAGGGAAGGAGGGGCTGGTTCACTCTTTTTTTTGAGGCTCTACGTTATTTATACTGCACCTGGGGCACATCTGCCGCCCCTCCGCCCGATGATGCCCCCCCTTCAGCACACAATATGCTGAGCAAGGGAACCTGGAGCGGACCGTTGGGCTCCTCGCTTCCACGCCGACCAACCATCACTCGGCCATGCCCCATCACTCGGGAGGGGAGTTGTCAGCCTCGCCTGGCAGGTGACGTTGCCCATGCAGGCGCGGCAGGCGCGGCAGGCGCGGCAGGCGAGGCGGGGCGGGGCGGGGCGGGGCGGGGCAAGGCGCGGCTCGAAATAACACACACTGGCTGATGCGTCAGACTTGGCCCGCCTCGCACACGCACACACACGCGCACACACGCAACCACTGGCCTCGCCGGCCCGATCGAGTGGGTGGGCCCGCTCTAAAAGAGTCCGCTCGCTCGAAATAACGCCTGGCTGTGCCGACATGCCGGACTGTCAAGCTTGACAGACTAATCCAGCGGCGCTGCGGCACCCGCCGGCCGGATGGACTCGTCGCCGATTGGCCGAGGCCGTTTACACGCCGGCTCTCGCGCTCCGCCCCCACCGATTTGGCTCTGAAAAGGCAAAAGAAAAAAAAGCAGCGGGCCGGCGGCCGCCAGCCCGAGGACTGCGTGCTCTGGGCTCCACGTGGCCTCGCCCTCGGCCGGGCGACGATGTATGCCGCCACGCGTATGAGGGTGGCCCCGATGGGCTGGCCCGGCTTTGTAGGCTTGGGGAAGAGAGGCGGTGTTTCGACGTCGTTGTTGTTTCCGGCTGGCGCTGCAAAGGGCTGGCCCGAGGGCGGGCCGGCCTGGGTCTTGGGACGGCCGAGGGGCCCCGTCGTGTATAAAGGCGGGCTGTGGCCCGGTCCCATTTGGATTCATCTCCTCGTCTTCACAACCAGCACTCGTCTAGTAATCTGTTCTTTCGCCTATTCTCTCATCTCTTGCCTCTTGTCTCTTTCAACTCTCGTCTCTTGTTTCTCTCGCCTCTTATCTCCCTTGCTCATTTCTATCTTTCCTGTCTGCTCGGCTTCTTTCCTCGGCTCGAATATCAACCGCACAACTGCACCGCCAATATGCGCGCTACCGGCTCCATCTGCCTCCTGGCCCTCGCCTCCGCTGCCATGGGACTCCACATTCCCCGCACAGCCTCTGGCTCCGTTGCCTGCCCTGCCGAGGACAACGACGGCAATGCGCTTGCCAAGCCCAGCCTGTCCACGGGTCTGACCGGCGGACTCTCGTGCCAGTACGAGGGCGTCACCGGCGCGTGCGAGTACTTCTCCCACGGCGGGATCGGGAGCGGCTCCAGCACGTGCCCTAGCTCGGCCATCCTGGCCAGCCTTGACAGCCTGGCCAGCCCCACCACCACGGAGCCATTCACCGCGTCGTGGTCATCCACCGCGTCGTGGTCATCCACCATGCTGACCGTGTCGGCCACGCCTACCCTGACCGCCAGCGTGCCGATCTGCCCCCCCGAGGACGACGACGGCAATGCGCTTATCACTTCCAGCCCGTCCCCGGACCTGCTGGGCGGAGTCTCGTGCCAGTACGCCGGCGCCATCGGCGTGTGCGATTACTTCTCCGACGGCTCGTTCGGGAGCGGCTCCAGCACGTGCCCTAGCTCGGCCATCCTGCCCAGCCCCGGCAGCACCACCGACCCGGCCGGTCCCAGTAGCCCGGCCCTGTCGGGCGCCGAGCCCTCGGCCCCGCCGAGCAGCAACAACCCCAGCTCCCCGGCCGACCCCAGCCAGATCGTGATCAACGGCGTCAGCTGCCCGGCCACCGACAACGCGGGCTCGCCCCTGGAGAGCGCGACCCCGGCCGCCGACCTGCCGGGCGGCATCGCGTGCAAGTACGAGGTCGCTGGCAACTGCGAGTACTTCAACAACGGCGAATTCTCGTCCGGCGGGAGCGTCTGCCCGGCCGCCGCCATCCTTGCTACCCCGGCCGGTCCCAGTAGCCCGGCCCTGTCGGGCGCCGAGCCCTCGGCCCCGCCGAGCAGCAACAACCCCAGCTCCC
>JAOYNC020007060.1:0-17590 GCA_025802115.2 Bertia moriformis
GGTCGTAGATCTTGGCGCAGGCCGGGCTGAGCTGGGCGTGATGCGTCTGCATGCAAGCCTTGATCTTGTCCTCGTCCGGGATCGAATCGTTGCACAGCTTCTGCACGTCGCCGTAGCAGACATGCTCGGCCTGTTCCCGAAGCCTCGTGGCGTCCGACGGCAACTTGGCCGCCAGGGTGGGCAGTACGCTGGATACCAGAACTGCGGCGGCGATCAGGGCTCGGCGGGTCATCGTCGTTTCCTCGAAGAAGCGGGGTGCCGACGACGCGCCGGCCCGGGGTTCATCCCTCAATGGCGGCGGCGACCTCTCGTTCCCGCCCGAAGGCTATTCCGGGCCGTCGTGGCCGTCGGGACACAGAGGGTGACGCCCGCGCGGATCAGATCCCGGCGTCGAAGACTTTTCGGCAGCCCGGACTGAGTTCGGTGCGATGCACCTTCATGCAGGCCGCGATTTTGACCTCATCCGGGATCTCGGGATTGCACAGCTTCTGTACGTCGTTGTAGCAGAGGTGCTCGGCCTGGGCACGCGCACGCTCCTTGTCGGACATCATCCTGGCGGACGCCAGGTCGACCGTGGCGAGCGTCAGCAGGATCGCGAGAGTCAGTCTCGTCATCGGGGTGGTCCTCGTTCTTGGGGCTACGACCTTCGCAGACCCGCCTGATCTCGGAATGAGGAGCGGGGGATGGACGGGCGATCATGCGCTTACCGATGAAGAGCGCAATGTCGCGCCGGAGCCGCGGCTCCAGGCAGAGCCCGTTGCATCCGTGCGGTTCGGCGGTGGAGACGACGGGATGATCGCTCTGCGGATCCTGGTCCTCGCCGCGGTGCTCACCGCTGCGGGCCACGCCAGCGCGCTGCCGACCCCCGCTCCGGTCGCCGGACAGCGTTTTCAGATCGAGCCCGTTCAGGCGTTCTGGTCGGCTTTTTTGTCCGTGGCGGGGCATTCCGGGAGGGTGCCGGTCTCGACCACATCCAGGGCCACGTCCCGCAACTTGCGGTGCGAGTTCTGACTCGCGATCCGCAGCAGGGTGAATGGCAGACGGCCGATGCGTATCTGTCGGGGAATGTGCGAGCGAAACTGGCGTATGCCGAAGCGTCCGGCGACGAATACCAGCGTAACGCCGACGTCTTGCGGGGCGTCCAGCCCGAGGACGTGCGCAGCCGGCTCGAGCGGTACGTGCTCGCCAAGGTGGACGCGCTCGAGCGCGAGACCGCCGACAAGGTGGTGGAGCTGCTCGGCCCGCACGCCGCCGGCCGGCTGGCCCCGCACACGGAGGTGCTCGCCCTCGTGCAGGCTGCCCGGGCCGACCGGCGGCGCCGCGACGTCGAGGACGCCCTGCGCAGCTTCCTCGGCGGCGACTGCCTCGAGGAGCCGGCCGTGTGGACCAGCGGCCAGTCCCTGCACGACCTGATGGATGCCCTGGCCGGAGGAGCCGAGCGCGAGCTGGACGACCACGCCGCGTGGCTGGCGGCCGACTTTGCCGAGGCTCAGCACAAGGTGGGTTCTTTCTTCTTGGTCGTTGTGTCTGTGTGCCTTCGATATGCTGACCGCCACCTCCCTACCCCATAGCTTGCCCTGCCCCGCTTCGTTGACAACGTCGGCCACCTCGCGGTGGAACAGTGCCTCCTCGGCCGGCTGGCGGGCCTCCTGACAGCGGCCGCGGCCGCGTCCGAGCTCGACGACGAGACGGTGGCCCTGCTCGTGGCCGAGACGGCCGAGAGCGCGGCCCGGCGCGCTCGGCTCTCGGACCAGCTCGCCGCGCTCGAGGACGGGCTCCGCGACCTCGAGTACGTCAACGTGATGCGGCCCCAGGCCATGGTCGAGGCCCTGACGGACCTGCACCTGGCCGACGGGGGCGCCCCGCCGAGCAGCCGCAGCCGCAGCAACAGCGCAGTGCTGTTCCGGCGCCGCTCGTCCAAGAAGTCGACCCGGTCGCGGCGGCACCCCGGCTACCACCAGAGTGCCGTCGTCGCCGCCGCCACGTCCGCCGCCTCTGCCGGCCCCGTCGCTGGCCGACCCACGATTGATACCGGCGCCATCGTCACCCAGCAGCCGCCGCCCCAGCTGGAGATGTCGCTGGCGTACCTGGACGGCGTCGAGACGCCCCAGTACGACTTCTCCCCCTTCGACTCCTTCCCCGCGGTCGCGCCCCATTTCACGCCCGCTGACGCGCCCGCCGGCGCCAGCATCGCGAGCCCGCCCACGCCCGAGCCCGCCCACGCCGAGCCCATGGTCCGGATCGTCGACTCTCCGCCGCCGCCGCCGTCGCCGCCGTCGCCAGTTGTCTCGTCTTCCTCTTCGGTCCCGCACATCGTCATCGAGCAGGCTCAGCCCCAGACCCCGCCCCAGCTCAAGTCGCACACCTCCACGTGGGACGTCTGGGGCGCGCTCACCAAGTCGGCCACCAAGCGGGCCGGTCGCGGGAGCCGGCGCTCGTTCGCGGGGAGCATCCGGTCGGTGCGGTCGCGGCGGGGGACCCCGACCGGATCCCAGGAGAGCGTGGCCGCTGTCTAGGCTGTGGTCCTTTCGGCTCTTCACATCTTGATGGACTCGACTGATGTTTCATTTGTTTTGTTTTCCTCTACTCTGGGATACAATAAAGCTTTAGCCGTGTGCCACTCTGGGGGGGGGAGTCAGGAGGGCCTGCTGCTGCGGCTGTTGCTCGGCACTCGGGGGTAGTTTGGATCAGGGAAATTGGGACGCATGCCGGACAGGGTTGGGGCACGGGGTCGGTACGGATACGGGCGACTGGAGGGCGCGGTGCTGATGACAGGTCTCGGTCATTTGCTTCTCTGATATCCATTCGGGGTATCATTTTCGTTTTCATTTTCGGTATCTTATTTTGTCTTTTTTTTTTTTTACGTCGAGTAGGCGGTTATTGTTTGTTATGTTCAGGGTCTCGGACTTGGTCAGTGTACGGGAACCTTTAATGCGGCGCGATAATACTTTGGGGACTGGACTGGATATGGACCGCTTCAATACATGTTCTAATTTGTAGCCGCAACCCGCGTCAGCTTGGCTGGGTCGGCATAACGGTCAGATGGCAGCTCGGCCTCGTTTTGTGGCCCGAAAAGGCTGCGCTAGAAAGAATAGCGGGGGGGGCCGTTCTGCAGCAAGAAAGACGCCAACGGTCCCTTGACCGGATATGGGATCTGGGGGACGGTGGGGATGGCCAGCATGGTCCGTCCATCTATCGGAGCGAGCGCCGCGCCATCCCTCATTTGCAATATATCGATCTCCGGAAGGCTGGAACAGAGTTGAAACTAAATGCCAAGAAGGCTAAGGATAAATCGCTCTTATCTTATTCGTAAGCGACACCTGCTTCGCCAGCCAGGATCAGTGCCGGGTCGTCCACTAGCCGCCCCCCTGCCGCCCCCCTCCCTCTCAGCTTCATATCACCTCATGGGCCCAGCAGCACTGGCTTGTCAAACCCTTGGCGCCAGAAATCGGCAACACAGTTCAAGGCTACTGATACGAGGTCTCTCTCTGCGTTGGCGGTCTCATGTGGCGCCCCCGGACACGTCAGCCTAGGACGAGGCGGTAGCACCAGCTTGGGGATGTACGGCTCAGTCCCGCACCCGCACCCGCATCCGCACCTGCACCCACACGGTTCGGCCAGCTTGACCGACATGGCATTGGGGTGCTATCGAGGACCAGATGGATCATAAAGACTGGGACGTCGCCTGGAGCGCTGACCATATTCCCCACCGGTCGAATGTGGTCTGGTCTGCCTGGTCGCGGCTTGGCTTTGAGCGCGTCGACTTGGACATCTGCTGAGGTGCGGCTGGCCACCCCCTTCAAAATGAGTGGTGTCATAGAAACATGACCACCGGGAGCCTGCTCTGCTCTGCTCCCCTGAAGGATCTGTCCGCAGTAAGGGGAGGGTGGGCCAGCGCCACAAAGGATTGCCGCCGTAGCCGGACGGGAGGAGGACCCCGGCGGTCTCATGCGCAGCCAGGTCGCACCTCCGCCGCAGCCGCTGCTCCAGCCGCAGCCGCAGCCGCAGTCGCAGCCTCTCCAGCAGGCACCTTTTCATATCTCTCTCTATGACTCCGTTCGACCGGCTAGAAAACGAATCCGGACTACGAGAATCCGCCAGGCCGAAACTTGGGGGCACGAGCGAGATGCGCCACTGATAGAAGCCCTGAATCACGACCGCCACCGCGACAATACCGAACAGTAGGCAACCCCGAACAAAACTCGAATCCGACTTGCCGCCCTCCTTCCGCTCTTCCCGCCCGCGGGGGGGACTGAAGCTACCAAACGGGCCCTACCGCGTCGGCTGTGATCTCGACCAGACCGGACTACGACGTCATGTACCGTCCGTCGGCCGCCAGCAACTCTTACCTAAACCGCAGCCCGGAGTATAGCACGCTCGAGGTCAACGATACAAACGAGGCCGTCGGGATGGAGGTAGTGGACCGCGACCTCCACAGAAATCTGCCCGAAGCGGTGCCCGGCCCGTCCAAGATTTCGGAAGCCACAGCGCGGAAGCCGGCGGCGGAGGGCGGCTGCGGGAGAGAAGGAGATGAGGAAGTAGGAGAGCAGCAGCAGCAGCAGCAGCAGCAGCATGGCAGCGAGGGCGGCTCGCGAGGCCGGAGAGGGGGGAGGCTGGTCATGTGCGGGCTGCGGCCGTGGGTGTTCTGGCTCATCATCGGCGCCGCGGTGCTGGTCGTCGCGATTGCCGCAGCGCTGGGGGGCGCATTCGGCGCGCGGGCCCACAACCAGGACCAGGCAGGAACGCCGTCGCCGACGATACCCAGCAACGCGACGACGGGGTCCGGCAGCCTCGCGGGCTCGCGTCTCAGCGCCATCAGCTGGACCGACTCATCCGGCGCCAACTGGCGCGGCGTCTTCTTTCAGTCCGGCAACTATCTCTTCTTCTCCCGGCGCGACCCGGACACCGGCTCCTGGGCCGAGCTGAATATCTCGGCCCAGTTCACGCCCGTGCTCATAGTCCAGGCCTCGAGCCCGCTTGCGTCGTCGGCCAAAGATATCGAGTACGGACCCTTCGATGCGACGCTGTACTTCCTCGATCAGGCCGGCCGAGTGCGCGAGATAATCACGAACGACGAAGACCTGAGCGAGTGGCGCAGGAGCAACGACGGGTACTTCTGGGACATGAATCTGGTCGTGGGCGGGGCCTCGGATCTGGCCGCGATCGGGTACTACTGCGAGGACGAGTCGTGCTGGAACGAGCGGATTGTCACGTACCAGAACTCAAGCGGATGGATCCTGGCCATCGACGGGCGCGACTGGACCGCCCCCGGCGCCGCGGTGGCGCCGGCCCGGGTCGGGGCCGGCATGGCGATGGCGCCGACGCCGCCTCGGAACAACACGGACTACCCGGACACGATCACGGTGCGGTTATACTTCTCCGAGGAACATAAGGTCAACGAGGCCTTGTTCAACGACTTGGTCCCGAACGGGTGGAGCAATGGCGTACAGGGAGTTTTCTCGGGCTTCTCGACCGGAGGCCGGCGTCTGTCCCAGCTCGCGGGCTCGTCTTGGCTCAATCCCGGGTTCCCGCTCGTGGTCTCGCTCGACGCGCTCGGAGTCATGACGGCCTCGTACATGTCCGGGGCCGAGCAGTACGACCCCCCGAACCAGTCCCAGCAAACGACGTGGAAAAACGCGGATGGGAACTTGACGACGGGCGCGCCGGCCGGGGGCGTGTCGGCCATGGCGATGAATTCCGCCAATGGTATGTACACGCTGGCGACCCACGAGGACCAGGTGGTGGAGTGGTCGTGGTCGAGCGTGAGCCCGTTTGAATTTGTTAACCCGCAGGTGGTGGTTCGGTGGTGAGCGGCGGCGGCGGCGGCGGCGGGGATCACCAGTCAGGCCCGTGTTTTTTTCGCCGCTTTATAATCGATGCTGTAAATGGAGAGATGTACGTGCAGATATATACGTAAAGTTGTGTCTTGATGATGCGGACATATGCACTCTGCAGTGTTTCATTGCAGACGCGCCATTGGTTGGGGGTGGCTGAAATATATAGATGGTAGTGTTATTCTCGGTGCTTGGTGATGTATGCGTACGCAGTGGCCGCCGATTTATGCAGGATGATGGCATCGGGATCTTGCCCAACGGTACCTCGTACGTGTAGTTCTGATATCATACCTGGTAGTGCGAGATATATACATATATGATAGTGAAGCTCAATGGTGTCTTTTAAAGATGTTTGTATAATAATGCTCAAGAGTACCCGATATATAAAGATGACGGTATGATGATCAGCGGCGCCAGCCCATGCCCAATACGCTCCCCCCAAAATGTACCCAAATCACGACGCTCCCTGGCCTGCCAGAAGTCGGTCCGGCCTGGTCCAAGACGCGGTCAGGTTTAGTGCGGCCCGGCTCGCAGGCTGTCGCTCAAATGAAGAGGTCCCCCTCGGCCGGCCTCAAGTCTCGCTCGATCATGGTGGACGAGAGCACCGAAATGACGCTGACCTGGGGCCGGCCCCGGATGCCGTCGCGCCCTATCGCGCCGCCGCCGCCGTTGGTATTGGCGCCGCCATCATTGCCGGGGAAGCGGCTGGCGAGGCGCGAGATCTTGCCGAGGATCCTCTGGTTCGTGAAACTGCGCATGGCCCGGCCGATGGTCCGGCGGTGGTCGTAGGCGACGTACTCGTAGCGCGTCACCGCCGCTTCGAGCTGGTTATACTCTAGCCGATCCTCGCCAGTGCGCATGGCGGCGCGGTCTGTGTGCGGTGTCAGGGTCGGCGCCGACGGTGAGAACAGATGAGGCGGGGAGAGGAGATGAGGCGGGGAGAGGAGATGAGTCGGGGAAAAGACACGAAGCGGGGAGAAGAGATGAGGTGGGGGGGGGGAGAGACGGAGCGAGAGAGAGGGAGGGAGGGAATAGGCTCACCCTCGACGTCAAACTTGGCAATGTCCAGCAGGAGCGACACGCCCACCGTGAGATCGTTGCGGACGATGCGCAGCGGCTCCAGGCTGGCCCAGTGGCACCGCGCCTCGGCCGTGTCGGGAGATTGGTCAATGTTGTCCTCGAGCGCCTCGACGCGCGACTGCATCGCCTGCATATCACGCATCACCTGCTCGACGCGCAGGGTGAAGCGCTCGACAGGCTCGAGGGTGAAGATGCCCATAGTGATATTGCTCTCTCGGCTCGGGCTTGTCTCTCTCGCCTTTTCTCTGTCGGCTTGCTTATGTTTGGATACGGCACAGGTCCGGGCTGCCAGAGTCGAGGACGGAGCGGGATGGGATGGCGGTGCCAGAGAGGAAGACGGCTGGATCGGGATTGCTATTGCTCGGCAGAGCAGGGGCGGGCAGAAAGAAGGAGAGCTGGGGAGAGACGGACAAGGCGCGGCGCAGGTGGGAATGTTCGCAGAGATGAGAAGACAGAAGAAGTAGCAGGAGCAGAACTGGATTACACGCTGGAGGGTCGGATCTTGTTTTCAGATTACGTGCTGGTTGAGAGGGAGTGACTGTCGATCGACTGCTCGGGATGGATCGAGGGAGAAATGGAGAGAACGACGAGGGCAGGCCGGCCGGAATTCCGGCCGCAGCAGGAGCCTCCTCGGGCCGGGAAAGGCGAGGGCCTTCAAACGAAACGAAACAGCCAGACGGGCCGGCCGCCTGCCCGGGAGTTTTGAGCTGGTCGACTTGGGAAGCTGGCCGGGCCGGCCGGCGCGGTCGCCATCGGGTCCCGGCGGTAGGCACCTGGTTAGCTGCTGAGTGGACATGGGGGCCGGCCGCAACACAGTGTGCTGCTGCTGCTGTTGTGCTGCTGCTCACGGGCGGGGCGGGCTGCGGCGGCGGCCTGTCAGGCTGGCCGGCGCTTGCACGCGAGCGAACGAGCAGCAGCAGCAGCGCGGCGGCCGTGCCAGGGCGAGAGCCAACTGCAGGATTTGGCGCGGGACCGAAACGCCTGTCCAAGTGGGACTCGCCCGGCCGGCCGCGGCGGCCCGCGGTCCCCCCCCATGCATCCCGCGGCCTCATCGGCGCCATCTGCCTGCCCCCATCCCCATCCCCACTGACCTGCGACAACAGGCCCCCAACGGCCAATGGCCAGCCTCGAAAGCAACCAGGCAGAAGGGAGATGAAAACAATGGGGCCTAAAAAAAGATATAACCTTTTTTCCTCGCCCGCGGGATTCCAGAATCACGCGATCCATCACCTGCCCGCCCCCGCCCGCCCCGAACGGCCGAACGCACCCTCACCCCGAGCTCTCCTCCTTTCTGGCCTCGAGGCCCCGGAAGGGAGGAGAAGGGGACCATGCTAAATTTACAGACCCGTAGGACCGTCGACAAGAAAACCAGTCGCTCCTCGTCTGCCCCCTCCGGGAACAACAACTATACCGGGGGGGGTTACGCGCAGTTGGCGCCCTGCCGGTTGTGATCATGAGGCTATCTCCACCGGGCGAGCTCAGCTCGGACCCAGCTGCGGCTGTCGCCCCCATCCCCCACCCCACTAGCAACCCCCGCAAAGGTCGACGTCGAGATCACGATCCGCCCCTTGCCGCCGCTCTGCAGGGCTGTGCCTGCAGCGCGGGCTGCCGTCGGGAGGATCAGTAGTAGAACAACAATCATGAGCGCCCCGAGACGGCTCATTAATAACTCGGCTTAGATGGGCGCGGCCGCCTCCGCGGCCAAGAGCGGGCCAAATCCCGGCTGGGCGGGTCGACCGTATAATACCCGTTTCTCACCTACAAACGACCACGCCCTGCCCCAGCCAGTGGCCTCTCCTCCTCTCAGTCTTGTCGCTGCGACGTGAGGCTTTTTTTATCGTCGTGGGGATTCTCCTCTCCTGCCCTTCTTTTCTTCGTCTTTTTGCTTGCTTTTCCTTGCGTCTTGTCCGACTGGCCGTGACGGACCCGAGCTGGATCTGAAGTGGCCCTCTCCGTTCTTTACGTTTTGCCACCATCGGCCCGGCCCCCCCTTCACGAGGAGAGCAGAGAGGGGAGAGGGGTAATAGAAAGAGAGCGCGGCACGACGCTAATACTCGTGGATTACTCGGGAGGGAGAAGTAGGCAAAGGGAACTAGCGGAAGTAATCTGTGGACGGCAGGAGCAGCAGCAGCAGCAGCAGCAGCAAAAGAAGCAGCAGCAGCATCGGCCATGGCCGGCAACACGCCCAAGCAAAAGGTTGAGGACCTCCTTCTCACAATCGGCAACTACATCGAGGAGATCGCCGGGATCCAGCGGCTCATGTGGCTCCGGCCCGAGTCGTCGCCGCCCACGTGTCCGGACGCAGCGAGGGAGTCTCTGGTGCGGCTGCAGACCAAGCTGGCCAACATCCTGGCAAAGAATAGTGAGCGCGGCCCCCCTCTGTCTCCCCTCTCTCCTACCACCTCCATCTCCCACCTCTCGACCTCGACGCTCACACCGGTGCAGAAACCCATCTGATGGACCCGATCCACGACGAGGTGCTCTTCCAGATCCGGCAGATAGAGCAGACCCCCCTCGACCGGCTCCGCAAGTATGCCTGCTGGCTCGCCCGCACCGAGCAAGAGGAGCTCGACAAGCAGCGGTGGCGAACCCGGGCCGTCCTCCAGGAAAGCACCGTCGACCTGCCGATGACGGCGGCGGCGGCCCGCCAGCTCCAGCAGTCGCTGCTGCTGCCGCCGTCGCCGTCGGGATCGGCCTCGCGCGGCCAGTCCCACCGCCGCTCCCGCTCGGACCCGTACCTTCGGCCCGACTCACGCACACGCTCCCACTCGAGCTCTCGCTCGCGATCCCCGTCATCTCGCGATAACAGCAGCAGCAGAGGCGGCGGCGGCGGCAGCAGCAGCAACGAGCAGCGCCGCCAAAGGACCCCGGACCCGGAAAGCCAAAAGGTCCTCCTCCCTCTCCCGGCCCCGGCATCCGCTCTGGGCCGGGCGGCCACGCGGATACCTCCCAACCTGGTCAACCATGCGGCCAAGCCCACGCCCAAGCCCGCGCCGGCCACTGCCCAGCCGCCATGGCGGCCCGAAGAGCTTCCGACCAGCCCCGACTCCGCCGTGATCATGATCGGGTGGGTGCGCCGGCCGAGCGACGGCATGTTTCTGCGGGATGGGCAGTTTGCCGAGGGGGCCGAGGACGACGAGCCGGCGCTGCCATCGGGTCGTATCCTCACTAGCAGCGTCTACGACCCGGCCGAGATCAGCATGCCGGCGATGCCGCCTGCCAATCTCGGGTTCGACCCGGCGCGACCGCTGCGGTACCCCTCGTGGGGGCCCCGGGGTGGCGAGCACGTCGAGGTCCACAAGGAGGCACTGAGGGCGTAGCTGCCATGTCGATTTACCCGGCCATATCATCTGTCGACGTGTGTGTACATCAGTGGTGGCTCCTGAAGGGCCCGCGACGGTTCCTACATTCGGCTTGGTTATGTTTTTGGTTCATTTTCGGTTTATTTTGGCTTCTGTTCCTGCTAGCGTGGTGTTTATGGCGTGTGTCGTTCAGGATCAAGCAGTTTATGACTTGGGTGGCCTGTATACGGCCGCCGTATTTGTGGGAGTGCCCGGGCCGAGGGTCGGCCGAGGCCGGAAAGGGAAACAGGGCCTGCCTGGCCACTCAACGATTCGGCACTGCACGCCTGGAAGGAAGAGACGCTTTATTTGGTATACAACTTAATTCGTATTTCTAACTCTGAAGTAGCACGGCGGTGGGAGTAGGGGCACCGAGGCCGGCTACGTATGTCTGCTATGACGGCCAACCCAATCATATAAAGCGTCACTTTTCTTATTGGCGGACTCAGTCTCGGATCGGAGCCCTCGCAAGGGCCCCGAACCGGATGGGCCCATCGACAAGAAATAAGAATGGTCAGTCAAATTGCGAGCCTACACAGCGACCATGTCTCGCGGGGACAAGGCAGCCCTAAAGTCCTGACACCCCAAGACCGATTGGGCCGTATATACCGTGGACACTACATGTCGATGCTGGTCGGCCGAGCCGGGAGGCCTAAACCTGCTGCTGAGGATGGATAGCAGAGTCGGTCACGGCTATCGACACCCGACCGTAGAAGGTTTACTTTCTGCCCGCCGATGGCTACGCGGATTCTTATAGGCTTCATCGCGATAAGTTGCGCCCAAGACTTGGCTGACCCATGCTGGAATGTCCATGACAAGTTATTAAAGTAGAGGGAAGGAGCGAGGGAAGGAGCGAGGGAAGGAATTCCTATGCCCAGTTGCGTGGTTGGAGGGAAGGAGCGAGGCGGGTGGCGCGCTGGGGCCGGGCGGGGAAAACGGCCAAAAAAAATCGATCCGACCGGTAGGTGCTCCCTTGTTTCAATGAATGCCGAGATCTATAGGAGCAGGAACCAGACAAGGCAGGATCAAGCCGCGGGCACCGAAGAAGTAGAAATAGGAAAGGAAATACAAGTACGTGGGTGGGCCGACAGAAAGGACGGGGTTCCTGCATTTTATTGTGTGGCCCTGGTTGGTGGGCTGGGTCCGGGATATTGCTGCTCCCGGCCAGGAGGGGCTGGAGGGCAGGGAAGCTTAGACCCACTATTACTGCTACCTACCTTCCGAGAACGACGCGCGCTCGCCCCATCGGCACGCCTCGCCAGACCTTCAACGTGCTTCCCCCTCCCCCGCGATCCCCATCACCACTACTATCATTTGCATCCCCCCAGCGCCCCTCGCATTGCTCGCTTCCCCCCCTTCCTCGCCGAGATAACTTCCTCCTTGTGCTTTTGTACCCCCCTTCCCCGCTCTACCTAGTTTCCCCCCCTCTCCGCCCCTCCCCAGCGTTCGATCCCCCCGAGACCTGATCGGGGAAGAGGACCCCAGCGCCCTCACCCGCGGCCCCCTCATCACCGACCAGCAACAGCAAGAGCGCAAGATGGGCATGCTCAGCAGCGGTCCCAAAGACCCGCCCAAAATCCGCATCAAGACGGTCCTCATAAAAGGCATACCTCCCAGCGTCAAGCGTGTCCCGGCGTCCTCGGTCCGCCCCCCGGGTCGGCCCCCAGCTGCGACTGCAAGCCCCGGCCCCGCCGGCCGCGCCGGCACGAAATCCGCGTCGCCGCTCCCGTGCTCCTCGTCCGATGAGCGCCGCGTGTCCCGCAAGCGCAAGGCCGCGCCAATGTCTGGCCTGCCGGCGGCTGCCGCCACCAAGAGGCCGACGCCGGCTTCCCCCTCGCGCGGGGCTCAGCGCGTCAACTTCGGAGCCGAGTCATCCGGCGAGGAGGACGACGACGATAGGTGGATGCGGGTCGATGGCGTCGGCAAGAAGAAGAAGAAGCGGCCCCATTGGTGCAAAGACTCGGATAGGAAGCTGAGGAACATGGGGGCGTTTGAGGACGGGGCCGCTGCCTGTGCCGCCTCCGCTGCCGCTGCCACCACCACCGCCACCGCCGCCGCCGGGCACGGTGCCGATGACGATGGCGCCGCGACCTTCATACACGCCGAAGCGGTCGCGAGTCTCGCCCTCAAGTGCGAGCCGGCGATCGGCGCGTCAGAGAATGATGTGGGCTTCGAGCTGCAGTACCCTAGTCTGCTGCCCCGGGAGAGGTAAGATAGGAAGAGAGATCCCGCACCTGCGCACGGGCACGCGTGCACGGAAACGGCAGGCAGCCCCAACAACCCCGGTTGATGCTGATCATACCCGCCCTCGCCCTCTGCATATAGATATGAGCTCGTCGCCGGCAAGGACAAGGTCGAAGCGGTCGCCGACGCTCTCCAGGTCGTGCGCCACGTCGCCGAGACGTACCTCACCGAGCAGCAGGCCCGTCTCCTCACCGACCCCCGCCACGGCGTTATTCGCAGGCTCGAGAAGGCATCGAACCGCAACATCAACGACGTGGCCGGGTTTCGGGCCGCCCTCGGCGTGTACAACGACCTGCTCCTGTCCCTCGTCCGGGCCGGGGCCGTGGCCGAGAACCTCGACAGCCGCGAGGAGCTCCTCCCGGAGGACCTGGTCGCCTTCATCCTCACCCAGGTGTACGACCGTGCCGTCGCGCCCCAGGTCGACCTGCTGACCAAGTACGAGCCCGGGTCCGACAACGTGTACGGCGAGCTCCTGCACCCGCTTGTGACCCGGATCCTTGTCGACGAGATCGGGCTCCGGTCGGGCCAGGTGTTCGTCGACCTGGGGTCCGGCGTCGGCAACGTCGTGATCCAGGCCGCGCTCGAGATCGGGTGCGAGAGCTGGGGCTGCGAGATGATGGAGAACGCGTGCAACCTGGCCGAGGGGCAGCTGCGCGAGTTCCGGGCCCGGTGCGCGCTGTGGGGCATCCGGCCGGGCCGGGTCCGGCTCGAGCGGGGCGACTTCCGCAAGAACGAGCCGATCCAGCACGCCCTAAAGCGGGCCGACGCGGTGCTGGTCAACAACCAGGCGTTCACGGCCCGGCTCAACGACGACCTCGTGCGCATGTTTCTCGACCTCAAGCCGGGCTGCCGCATCATCTCTCTCAAGTCGTTTGTGCGCAGCTCGTGCCACAACATTAATGATGTCGGCAGCACCATCCTCGACGTCAGGGAGCTGACCTATCCGGAGGGCGGCCAGGTCAGCTGGACCAACGCGGGGGGAAGCTACTGCATCTCGACCAAGAAGTAGGTGCGGTCGGATACTGGGAAGAGGCTGGTGGTGGTCCATTTTTGGTGCTGCTGCTGGCGCTTGCGCCGCCGCCGCTGCTTCATGGCGTCGGTTGATAGATTGCCTGCTCTCCCGAGTCTCGCCGAGTCTTCAGAAAGGATATATTATGGTCTTCAAATCTTGGTCTCGGCCACTTGGTACCGCCCCGCCACCATCTCCATCTTTTTTTTTCATTTTATTTCTCTGGTTGTCTTTTCCCCCTCCTTAGGTTTCTCGTTGTGCCTGACCGGGCCCTGCAAGTGATAAGCAAGGGGAGCACGACAGCGCAACAGGCAGAAGCGGCAGCGGAGGCAGGCACCGACTCACCGGCGTGATAATGGATATTGAATCACTGTAGCAGAACACGATGTCCATATTATAATAATAACCAACCCTCGCGGAAGCCGTCATCATCCATCGGCCTGTCCCCCTTCCTCCTAGCCCCTCGACTACTGGGGCAGGCGCTCGTTGGACAGGTTCATGGCGTCGGCCTCCTGCTCCTTGTACTTGAGCAACCGGGTCACCAGCGCCCTGTTCTCGTCGCGGTACTTGTCCGTCTCCTTCTCCTTCAGGGTAAGTTGGATGTTCAGCGCGAGCATCTCGTCCTGGACGTCCTATGGCGGAGATGTCGGTCAGCATCCGGCCCCGCCGCGTCCGCCCTCCGTTCCTCCCTCCGTATCCCTCTCGGCAGTGGGTGAGTGATATCATGACTGGCGGGTGCGTACCGCCACCAGCTTTCGCTTCTCCTTCAGCTCCCAGTCGAGGTCCCTACATCTCCGGGCGAGGGTCTGCTTCTCAGCGGTGGTCTCCCTGAGCGCCCTGGACTCGGCCGTGATCCGGCCCCTGAGCCGGGCCAGATCCTCCTCGGCGGCCTTGGCGCGGGCGTGCAGCGAGGTCTTGGATCTCAGGGCCTCGGCGAGCTCGACGCGCAGCTGCGCGACCGCGGTCGGCGAGTCGGACAAGGGAGGCCCTGCGGCGCCGGAGCCATCCGCTGTTGGGCCCGAGGTCGTCACTGGCGGGGCTCGTTTCTTGGACACCGGGGGTGGCGCGGGCGCGGCCGACGGCGCGACCGGGTCATTGCGCAGCTCTAGCTCGAGGAGCGCCTTCTCGGCCTGTACGGTGGAGAGGCGCTCGGACAGGTCGGAGCCTGGACAAGAAGAGGTCAGAGAACGGAGCGAGGGCGCGAGGGCGCGAGGGCGCGAGGGCGCGAGGACGGGCGCAAGGGGGGGGAAGGGAGGGAGGCACCGACAGGCCTGGAAGAGATCCTCGTTGACGGCAACCTCGGCGTATGCGGCCCGGAGGCTGGCCAGGTACTCGTCGCGCCAGTTGAGTATCCCTGGCGGCATCGCGCTCTCTCGTTCTTTTCTGTTCGGTTTTCTTTTACAGCACGCAGGAATCCACCGTGACCCCGCCGAAGCTCAGCCCCCAAGCCGCCCCCACAGTAAAACGGAAGGCACGGCAGCACTGGGGGCCATGCCACTCGCACGGATTGCTCCACACCTGCCCACCCACTCGCCTTGCGATGCGACCGACCAGAGCTCCGGCTGCCGCATCGTCAGCGTCACGCCACACGCTCGCTCTCAAGCGCGTCCCCGCTACCCGACTCGAGCTGGATCCGGTGTGTGTGCCTGTGTCCCTGCGCCGTGTTCTACCAGCAGCGATCGGAAGGGGTCGGGGAGGGGGGGGGAATTCGACAAGGGTCAGCCAGCCATAGTAACATGACCAGGTCAGCGTGAGAGACCGAGACTCGCCCGCATCACCATCACCACCACACCCACGCCCATATGGAGGTCACCCATCCGCGTGCCGGCTGGGAGGGCGCCGGCAGCCGGTGGTTCAGAAAGACCCAGCTCTACACCGCCGTGTTTGATCAAGACCTGGACCTGGCCAACTACATCGTCGCCGGCGCGCCCTACGCCGGGGCCATCGGTGAGTCTACCCGACTGGTCCCTCCGCCGCCGCTCTCGACTTGGTGCAGACCAGGTCTGGTCTGTCGCCGCCTGCTGACCGCCACCTTGAAAACGGTCCAGCCCTGTGGCGCGACGACACCAAGCTGCAGGCCTTCCGCGCAGATCGAGCAAGGCCATCGATCGACGTGCACGCCCTCTCGGGCAAGCTGCTCCGACGCATCCCGTGGGACGGCAAGGCTGGCGGCCCGATCCGGGCCCTGGGCTGGTCTGACGAGGAGGAGCTGCTCGTGGTCACGGCCGAGGGCATGGTCCGATGCTACGACCTGCAGGGCGACTTTACCCAATTCTCGCTGGGCCACGGCGCGGGCCCGGACGGGTCCGCGGTCCGGGCGTGCCAGTTCTACGGGTCGGGGCTCGTGGCCCTGCTCGAGAATAACTCGCTTGTGGCGGTCGGATCGTATGCGGAGCCCAGGCCGCGGCTGCTGGCCCCGGTGGTGATCCGCTCCGCCGGGCCGGCACCAGGAGCCGTCGAGGGCGGCGGCAACAGCGGCGGCGGCGGCGGCGTGGGGGGCGAGGACGTCGTGGTCCACTCGTGGACCCTCATCCCGCCATCCCAGACCCTATCCCGCAGTGTCGAGGTTCTGCTCAGCGTCGGCGCCACCGTGCTGGCGGTGGACGCGTCCGAGTGCGAGGACCGCATGCTGGACGTGGGCCCGTTCAGCCACGTGGCGGTCTCGCCGGACGGGCGCCTGGTGGCGCTATACAGCAGCGCCCGGGGCCGGGTCCACGTCGTCTCGGCCGACTTTTCCGAGAGCATGGGCGAGTACGAGATGGACTCGCGGACGGATCCGCTGTTCGTTGGCTGGTGCGGCCGGGAGGACGCGATCGTGGCGTGGGAGGACGAGGTCCGGGTGATTGGCGATGGCGGTGTCTCCTTCATCTATGACTGCGACCGGGTACACGTGGTGCCGGAGCACGACGGGGCGCGCCTCATCACCAACGACTTCTGCGAGTTCCTCGAGCGGGTTCCGCAGCCCACGTGCGACGTCTTTGGGCACTCTACCCGATCATCGCCCGCGTCGATCCTGCTGGATGCGGCCGCCCAGCTGGAGCAGCAATCTCCCAAGGCGGACGACTACATCCAGCTGATAAAAGCGAACCTCACCGAGGCCGTGGACACGTGCGTGAGTCGGCTCGCCTCTTTTTTCTTTTCTTTTTTTTCTCTGTCGTGCCCACTGACTGGATGGTCTGCCGCCGCCTCCCAAGGTCAACGCGGCCGGGCGCGAGTTTACGGTGCATTGGCAGAAACAGCTCCTCAAGGCGGCCTCGTTCGGCAAGTCGGTACTCGATCTCTACAACAGCGACGACTTTGTCGACATGTGCGAGACCCTGCGGGTGCTGAACGCGGCCCGGTTCTTCGAGATCGGCATGCCGCTCTCGTACGAGCAGTTCCAGCGCCTCACGCCGGACAAGCTGGTCGGCCGGCTGCTGGCCCGGCACGAATACCTCCTGGCGCTGCGGATCGCCGCACACCTGCGCCTGCCAGTGGCCGACCGGGTATACGTTCACTGGGCTGCGGCCAAGGTGCGGGCCGGCCCCGGGGCCGGTGACCACGACGACGCGGCCGTCTGCCGGTCCATCGTCGACAAGCTGTCGGGCCGGCCCGGGATCTCGTTCGAGGAGATCGCCCGGGCGGCGTACGACGAGGGCCGGGGCCGGCTCGCCACCATGCTGCTGAACCACGAGCCCCGGGCCGGCCGACAGGTGCCGCTGCTCCTCACGATGGAGGAGGACGAGCTCGCGCTCGACAAGGCGGTGGAGAGTGGGGACCCAGACCTGGCCCACCTGGTGCTGCACCGGCTGCGCGGCAAGCTGCCGCTGGCCGCCTTCTTCCGCCTGCTCACCGCCCGGCCGGCCACCGGGCCGGCGGCGGCAGCCTTGGTCGAGGCCGAGGCCGCCCGCGAGGGCGACGCGGCCCTGCTCAAGGACCTCTACTACCAGGACGACCGCCGGCTCGACAGCGCGTCCGTGTTCGTGCGCGAGTCCCTCGACCAGGCGGACGGGCGGGCGGCTGCGGACAAGCTCGCGCTTGCCGGCCGGCTCCTGGCCGACGCGCGCGATCGCGTGTTTGAGGCGCAGGCGCTGCGCGAGGCG
>JAOYNC020007158.1:0-16814 GCA_025802115.2 Bertia moriformis
TCTCTCGCACCAGGAAAATTAGGTCTGACATGGTCATCAATCGGCGAAGACTCATTCTGAAAGTCCTTAGTGCAATAACCTGCAGTTCGCTCTCCGCGAAAGCGACGCAGTCGAAAGTGATTATCGGTGCCATTCGATGGGATCCTTGGTACGAACCGACCGATGCTGGCGAGCGTGCCACCATGGAATATGTGCTGGACCCAGAGCCATGGCGATCACGCGCACCTCAGTGTGCGACCATTAACGGTGGTAAGCTAGACTTTGGTCCCTGCTCTGCTCAAAATCAAATAGACACAGAGATAGCCGGAGCTCACACAGGAGGAATTCAGTACTGGGCCTTTTGCTGGTATGGCGTCAATAGTCCAATGCAGCAGGCGTGGAGATTTTACAAAAGTAGCGCCCTCCAAAAGCTCATAAATTGGTGTCTGATAGTGAGTGCAAGCGACTTTGCCAGCGAAAAATTTACCCGTGTCACGGAATTGGCGGCGCTCATGCGCGATCCGGGTTACCAAAAGGTGCTACTCCGCCAACCGTTGCTCTATTTGCTCTATGATCACACTGCAGCAACTTTACTAAACGCAAAAATAAGTGATCTTCGTACCGCGTGCAGTGCCCTCGGCGTCGATACGCCCTATGTTGTTCTAATGAGCGGGGCATCTAGCAATAAAGTCAGTCGCAACGGGGTAAACGCGATCGGAATTTACTCTAAGGCAACTACCGCTCCCCGAATGGCTTCGTACGCTGATCTTGTGGCAACGACAGAGACTTATTGGAGAACCATGGCTGCAACGCTACAGCCGATGGTACCGACCGCCCTGACCGGCGCAGACCGCCGCCCCAGGATCGAGAGGCCTGTTCCTTGGGAGCCGGCACAAAAGTCGTTCGACGGTGACAACCTCTATTATAGGTCTGGTACTCCTGTCGCTATCGCAACTCATGTTCGAGACATGATAAATTGGATTGCGGCCAACAAAACGGCTTGCCCGGCCCAGACGGGTCTTATCTACTCGTGGGACGAACATGATGAGGGAGGCTCGACCCTTAATCCAACCCTCGGGGACGGCGACGCGGTTCTAGTGCAGCTTGGCAAGCTTCTAAAAAATTAAATTCTCAGAACACGTATTGGCTTGCGACCGCAAGGTTACCAGCGCATGCCGGGATGTCGATGCACATGTCGCTTGGCAGCGTATGTGAGAAACCGTATTTTGAGGGGTCCGTGATCATGTCTGCGATCAGGTTGTAGTCTCGAACAGCTCGATGTTCGCGCCCAGACCAAGGGATGCGAGATCTGTAGAAAGTGCTTCGTTGAAGGCGATGCCGTTCAGGTTGTCCTGGCTGGTAAGGTCGTTCCGAGGCGTTCGGTTCGCGACGACAATCTTAGTCGCACCGGCGTCGGCGAGGTCGGTCAACCCAGCGTTGATATTGCCGATGGCCGTGGTGATCGCGCCGGGGATGCTTGCCGAGGGCAAAGTCGTGTTGTTGACCAGGTCGAGCAAATCGTTTGAATCTGCCCAGTAGACGTAGAGGGCGGATGGGTCCGCTTTGCCTCCGTTGGTGTGGAGATAGCCGGTGATCTGCGACAAGGTGCCGGGGATGATCCCGAACCCGAGCTCAGCGCCGGTCGTCGCGCCGCTGAATGCAAGATCCTTCAGCCGCACTCCAAGATCGTCTGCCAAATATTCGACAACGACGAGTCCGTTGTTGTTCCGACCCTCGTATTGGGAGGCGGACTGACCATGACGCCGAGAGATGCACCAACAGCAGCGAGGTTGCCGTTATCGACGTTGCTGTCGCCGAAAACGACCACGCTGTCCCAGGGAGAGGCGGAAGCCGAACCCGTCCAGAGCGCCAAACCGGCAACCAGCGCCAATCCTGTAGACCAACGGGGCATCGAGCTATCCTTATTGCCGAAATGGGTCAGAGGCTATGACCTAGGCTTGGGAACGGCAACAATTATCGAAGCGACTGCCACTGCGCTGCTCGACGTCGCTAGCTGGTAACCCGTCAACGGGCGCTGCATAGAGGTTGATGAGGCCGCGTTGGCTCGAATGGACCTCCTTGCTACCGACGACGTTGCTGGGCGTGAGTGGCCGAGCGGCTCTGGTCAGTCGATAAGATGACGGATTACGGCTATGACGATGATCCACATGGCCGTGGACAAAGTCACGCCGACCAAAATTCCGCCAAGCGGCACGGGCTCTTTAGTGACAAGATCCTCACAAGACCTCAGCCGGTCATCGTTCGCTAAAAGTCGAACCGAATGTGCCATGACATCTCGTCCCCATGGACGCCCAACCCGATAGCACGAGGCGGCTAACCCATTTCAACGACGGCGTGAGACTATCAGCTGGATATCGGGCATTTTTACGGTGTTTTAGCTCAGTGATGTTTCATCAGTAACATTTTGCGCGCCAGCGCAGTCGAGCGCGCGGGCGGGGCGCGGCAAGCGGACGCCGCGCCCATTGCCATTGATTTATGTGCAGACGGTTCGCACGAGGTGTCTGCACGAGGTGCACGTGGTTACATGCTAAGCTATTGATTGCTATGCATGGAGTCTGCACGTCGCTGCACGCGGTGCCCCCCTCATACCCCCGTAAGCGCTTTGGCGCACTTAGGAAAGTGCGCTAGCGCAACAAATGGGCGATTCCGAAGCAATATCGTAGGCTCCACTGCAGCGGCTACCTGCTCAATCACACGAGCCGACGAGCGGCCTATCACTTCCCCGCATCAGCCCGAGATAGCGACCTCCCCGGCCATCAAACGGTTCCGCCCGCGAGGGTGCCTCGTCTGATTTGCGCTCGCCTTGGACGATGGGACCGTCGTCGGGACCGGAAGTTTCGGTCCCGAGAAGCAACACCGGGTTCATCACAGATCGTGAGTTAGCAGCGAAGGGCCATCAGGTTCGCACCGAGTTTTGAGCGCGTTCCCGATCGTCCGACGAAGCCCGGTCTCGCCGCCGACGCTGCGAGCGGCCGGACAAGTAAACTGCTGCCACATCTCCCCGGCGAAGGCCCTTGTTCCGGGCGTTGTCCAAACACATCGGCTAATCGCCTGCAGCACCTCGAGCTCCTCAGCGGCGGCCCAGAGCGGCTTCTCCGTGTCCCGGAGCAGAACATCGCGAAGGATTTGAAACACGACGTCGTCGAGCATCCTTGCACGAGAAATGATGTCAATTTGCATATATTTTTGCATGACCACCGAGACGTTACGGCGAGATCGTTAAAATTTTCTGAACTTCACTCTACGACCCGACTCGAAATTTACTCTGGGGAAACGCTTTGCCGGCGAACGACCCTGATAATTGAGAATCACGACTGTCCAGTGTTGAA
The DNA here is from genome assembly GCA_025802115.2 of Bertia moriformis. NCBI lineage: Eukaryota > Fungi > Ascomycota > Sordariomycetes > Coronophorales > Bertiaceae > Bertia > Bertia moriformis. Next base: position 3,330 of record JAOYNC020007158.1, read on the forward strand.
CCCTAGACAGCCGTAAGTGTCGCGCGAAGGTCGGTCATCCAGTCTGGCCGGTCAAAACCTCGCGGTCAGCCCAGAAACAGGTCGCATTTAAAGTTAGCGTATTCGAGGGCTCTCGCCCGATTCCAATGATCCAGGTCCCGGCTGTCACCCTCTGCTGCCTGGGCTTTGTGAGGACCTCCCCTTTCTCCCATGGCCCTCTCTCCCAGTCGCGCCCGCGCTCGCGCGATCGGGTCTCGCTAACCGCGCCCAGATTCCCGGCCTCATTCACGCCTGGTACATCATCGCCAAGTATCCCGAGCTGGAATACGAGGACTACGACCAGCTCCCGCAGCGCGCCGAGGACGGCCGGGTCACCTACGTGTACGTGCAGGCCCCGCCCCAGCAGGGTGGTGGTGGCCGTGTCCCCAAGCCGTACCACCACAACCAGCAGCCCCAGCCCCAGCCCCAGCCCCAGCACCAGCTCCAGCTCCAGCACCAGCCGCACGGCCTGTCCAATTACGGCACCGTCACCGCCAGCTCATCCTCAGCCCCCCCCCCGGCCCAGGGCGGGGAGGGCGGCAGCCACGACACGGCGGTGCCGCCAAGCTACGCCGAGGCTGTGGCCGATCACAAGATCCAGACCCGGGATTGAGCGTCAGAGGGAGGCGGGAGCGGAGGCGGAGGCGGAGGCGGAGGCGGAGTGGCGGCGAGACTCGACACGTCACGCGCAGCGCAACGCTCGTCGCCATCAGCGGCAGCGGGCAACGGGATCCGTGGCTGTGGGATACATTTGTGGCCGCTCGGTTAAGCTGGGCGTCGACCGGGCCGGGCCGAGCCCTTGGTTCGGAGGGGGATGAGGGGGATGAAAGTGCGCAGCTTGCGGCCGAGCCGCAGGCATGGGTATGCCATTCATGCTGGCGCCGCCCAGTTGACTTGGTAGCAGATTTGAGTGTACTAAATTGGTTTGCACCTTGTTCAGCTGCCGGCAGATTGGAGGGCATTAAATGGGCACTGGGTTCAGTTGCCAGCAGGCTACGGTGAATGTATCAGGTTGCCGGTATTACGCGAGAACGTTTCCGCGCCTGACTCTACGCCCTGCCTACCAGCCTGATTTTGCCGCTATGATCAATCCCTTACTCCCCATATCGTGGCCATAAGCTCGGTCCAGTCAGGCGTCGGGTCGCTGTCTTGCTGCTCTCCACCCGGCCTCGATCCAGCCCCTGCCAGCAAGCACCGCCCACCGCCCCCTGCCAGCACCGCCGCACCCGCATCTACGCTCTCGCTGCTGCGGGCTCAAATGTCGGGCTCATCTTCCTGGCGCTCGCCCGCCTCGGGGCTGAGCGCGCACGGGGCCGGCCGGTGGTCGGGCACCGGGGCCTTGTACCCCCGCATGAGCTGCTGCGGCAGGAAGGTATGGTAGGTGGGGAAGACAGCGAGGAACTGCTTGGCGAACTTGAGCCCGGTGCTGAGCTCGCACACGTTCGCCCGGAGCTTGAAGCCCGGCCGCATCACGGCAAGGATATGGTCGTCGATGAGGAGGGTCTCGGGCGGGGGCTCCGGCCCCCGGCCCGGCGGCGGCCGGCACCACCCGTCCTCGATGATGCACCGTTTGAACACGGCCCTGCCGATCGGGTTCACCACGCCCTTCCGTCCATCGGGCCCGCCGAGCCGGAGCCCCTTGAAGATGTCGACGAGGTCCTTGTCGGGCCGGATGATCTCGACCACCTCCAGGTCAAGTTGGCGCTCGGCGATGACGCGGGCCGGCGCGGCCGGTCCCGGCTCGGCCAGGTACTTGGCCTTGTCTCGGTCGCCAGCGAGGATGAGCGCTGCTTCGAAGAAGGTGGCGCAAGTGGCCGGCTCTTCCAGCTCGTACTCGGGGGCCTGGATGTCGAAGAAGCTGCTGGGGGGGCAGTACAGCTTGGCGGCCGCATAGTTGAACTGGCCGGGGAACCGCTGGTGGCAGCACTTGACCAGGGGGATTTCCACCCTGGCGCGGCCGCAGAGGTCGAGCGCCTCCTTGATGTCGTCCTCGTGCTCGTTGCACACGTCGTGCTGCAGCACGTAGCGCAAAAAGTGCTCGACCACGGAGATGGCGTCGCCTTCCTTCCCCTCGGCGAACTTGACCGCCGTCTCGGACAGGTAGCCAGCCACGACGCCGGTGAAGTCGATGACCCAGCCCTCGGGGTAGGCGTCGTTGTAGAAGCGGCCGTCAAAGTTGCCGCCCCGGTGGACGGTGTCGGTGGCGGTGGCCTGGCGCCGCTCGGCCGGCTCCATCGCGCGGAGCTCGGCCTGGGACACGCCGGTAAATGCGCGCATCGAGGTGTCGACGCCGCCCAGGAACAGATACATGGTGAAGTACATGTTCTGGGCGTCGTTGAGACGGCGCCGGCCCCGGAACCGCTGGACGCATTCTTCGATCCGCCTGCGGCATGTCTCAGCAGGCGGCCGCAAGACTGGACTGGTCGGGGCACTCGACTTACTCAACAAAGGGCCTCGAGCTGGTATGGCGGGGCGCGATCGAGTCCGAGGTCGGGTCAGAGGCCGGGCAAGAGGTCGGGGCTCGCTGTCTGCAGGACAGCGAATGGAGACAAGGTCGACTCACGGGTGATAGATGCTCTCGCGCTCTTCCTCGGCTTCATCGGGCGTCATGGGCGGATCGGCAAAGAACTCTGGCCACAGTCAGGAGCGAGGCAGAACGGAGCGAGACAGGACCGGCTGGTCGACGGCGACCATCACCACTGACCTTCGAATCCGGTTCCCCGGTTCTTGACCAGTGCGGTCGGTCCCCTCCTCATGCCCGCCGGCTTCTGCGGCGGCGCGGGATGCGACTCGGGCTCGGTCCCCATGGCGGCTTTCGAGATCGAGTTGTCGTCGTTGGGTTGCGAGATGGCGTGGGCTGGCTGGCTGGATGGTTGGATGGTTGGCTGGCTGGCTGGCTGGCGGGCTGGCTGGCTGATATCGGATTGGCACTGTTGGGCGGAGCGGGTTCTGTTTCCCGATCGGATCGGAACACGGGCCGGGAGAGATGCGTCAGGGTGGGCAGATGCCGACCGTAAATTCGGCAGGAGAAGGGGGGGAGCTGGAGGGCTGAGAGGGGCTGAGGTGCAGACTTTGGCTGCGGTGGAGAGAGGCACGTGGTGCAAGATAGGTCTCGTGGACAGCCACGGACCGAAATTGGGAAGGCGCCAAGGGTGAGCAGGCACGGGAGGGCCGAGATTAGGAGGAGGCCAGGTGTGGGCAGGCTAAAAGGAAGGCAAACACGCTGGCTCTGGCTTGCAGAAGTAGGAGGGGAGAGCCGGAAGTGGAGGGCCGGAGGGAGAGAGCCGGAGCGAGAGAGGTGGAGAAGGCAGGATGAGAGAGGCAGGGCGGGAGACGTAGAAGGAAAGAGCTAGAACAGGAGAGTAAGACCAGGAGAGCTGGAACAAGAGGGGTAGGCGAGAAACCCCGATTGCTGCATCATCGCATAGCTGCATATTCCAGCCCTAACCCAGCTGCGGTTTGTGCCTTGGCGCAGGACAAACCCTCTTCCCGAGAGAGAAATTATATATAAACTGTCTCAAACAAGTCCAAGCCTGTCAAACAAGTCCAGGCCTGGCCCGGCCACCTTTCTACTGCCTGCCTCCTGCCTGCCTCCTGCCTGCCTCCTGCCTGCCTCCTGCCTGCCTTCTGCCTGCCTCCTGTCTCGCTCCTGTCTCCCTCTGAGTGCTAGTAGTCTGTTTGGTTGGCATTTGCGGCCAAGTGGGGTGTTTGGTTGGCATTTGCGGCCAAGTGGGGAAAATGGCAGGCAAGCTGATATATGATACATCAGGAGCGGTATTCAAAACTGCCGCGTCCACTGCTGAGAAAATCAGATGGGTAGATACAGCGAAGCGGCCGGTAAAAAGTCTTGCGATAGGTATTAGAGCGCGAGCTGACATGACATGATTGGGCACTGAATTCTCAAACTGGCAAATACATAGAAAAAGCCTCTGATATGATACCGGCCATGACCCCCACACTACTCTTGTGCGATAATGTACAGGGTCGTATGCGGTGGCCGGCCATTGTCAATTGGCCTCGGCAGCCGCATCCCTCGCGGTTCCGGGTGACTCGGGCCAGGCCGAGGCAATAGAAATTGGGCCGAATGAAGAATGAGATAGTACTCTTGTCATCCAAATACAAAAGAGGCCCTCGTCGAGGGTTGATCTACGAGTACGAACCCCAAGCGCACGTGCCTGGCCTCGCTGATCAGCCTGCTGCGGCGCCGCGGCGACGCGGCGTTGCGGGCTGCTTGCCAGAGCCACCCAACCGTAAAGGCCCTCATACGAAAACCGTCGCGCGAAACGTGGCCTCAGCCAGTGCAACATCGCGCCACGTTCGCGCCATTGTCGGCATTGTCGAGCCTGGGCGCTGGCGCCCGGGGCAGACCCGGGACCGACCATGAAGCCCGAGTGCCCGAGTGCCCGCTGTGGCACCGGCATCCCGCGCCCCGCCCCCAATTTAACCCGATGCCGAAGCCTGCTGGCGAAAGCTGCTGCGCCAGCGCCACCCAACTACCCGGCCACCCGGCCCAGCCCAGTTTGGTGACGACGCAGCACCTTCGCCCCCGGCCCCTCCCTCCTCGCTGCGCTGTAGGTGAGGACAAGGCCCATATAACCCTGCAGCGAAGCGGTGTCGCCCTGGTGTCGCCCTGGCTCCGGGGCGGGGGGCGGCGGCGTCAATGTGAGGCTGAGCCTCCCCCTCCCCCTTCCGGCTTGCGCCCACCCTGCCGCCACCTTCTTGCTGCCAGCCAGCCAGCCAGCCTGTTTTCCACTACCGCTCTCGGACACCCAGGTTCTCGTCGAGCCTCATCCAACCCGGCCAGCAGCGGGGGCCTGCCAGGGCCCAGCCGGCAGTTTTTCCTTTCCTTTTTTTTGTCCGTCCAGGCTGTCCACTCATAAGCAGCCGCCGCGCCCCGACGCCGCGAACTGGCGCGGATCCGGGATTCCAATCACAGCCGCGCCCGCCTGCGCCATCCGTCAAACCCTTTCCTTCTTGTTCTCGGACCCGGTTGTTCCCTCGGCAGGCGCGCGAGGCGAGCCTCGAACCCATGACCTCTTGACCAGGGTTTTTTTTCCTCGCTCTCATGGCCCTGCCCCGCCCCCCACTCACTCCCGCCTTAATAGAGAACCAAACGCCCTCCTCGAGCTCGCTAGGCTGTCCACCCAGCCCGCCAAGTCCACCCAGTCTCTCCAGTGGTCCTTGCATATCATCTCTCGAGCGCTCCAGCACCAATAGCACCATGCGAGGCCAGAAACCGATCCCGCCCCGCTCCGAGCTCGTGAGCTTCAAATACGCAGTCGCCGGCCAGTCAGTTGAACCCCATCTCTGGAATAAATTGGGCCTGGGCCCACCCAGGCCGACTGCTTCCTGTTCTGACACCCCAGTCCCCTTCTAGCGCCGGCACGCTGGCAGACCAAGATGGCGAGCTCTTCATCAAGCCGTGTACCCAGCACGAGATCGACTTTTATACCTCTGCTGGCCGGAGCCATCCGGAATTTGCCGAGCTGATGCCGACCTTCTACGGTAGCCTCTACCTCGATGAGGCCGCCGACCCGCAGGCGCTGGAAAACAGCCTGGCCGCCGCGCTCTCCCAGTCCCCGTCGCCCTCCCAGTCCCCGTTCCAGTCCCAGTCCCAGTCGCCCTCCCAGTCCCCGTTCCAGTCCCAGTCCCAGTCACTCTCCCAGCTCCAGTCCGAGTCCCAGCCTCCACCTGCCAAGAAGGCGGCATCCGGCCACCTCGAGAATGGGAAATGGGTCCCGAACCACGCCGGCCCGATCAAGACGGACCTTTCCGTCGTTCTCGAGAACGGCATGGCCGGGTTCAAGAAGCCCAACGTGCTCGACACCAAGCTGGGCGCCCGGCTCTGGGCCGACAGCGCGCCGACGGAGAAGAAACGGGTGCTCGACAAGGTCAGCGCCTCGACGACCAGCACCCCGCTGGGCTTTCGCGTTGCCGGCATGCGGGTCTATCGCGGCTCGGAGGACGAGCGGATGCTGGACGAGGAGGGCTTCCGGATTTACAAAAAGGAGTACGGCCGCACCGTCGTCAACAAGGACAACATCCTCGACCCCTTTTATGCATTTCTCTGCAGCCCTGGATCCGGCATCGACAGAGCCCTCTCGCTGGCCGTTGCGGCCGGGTTCCTGCGCGACCTCCGTCGCGTCGAGGACGTTCTGTCGCGCCACGAGAGCCGCATGTACTCGTCAAGTCTGCTGTTCATCTACGAGGGCGACGCGGCCGCGCTCGAAGCCGCCATTGACGAAAACAATGCCATGGTCGAGGCTGCCGACGCCATGGACCAGGAGCAGGAGGAGGCGGATCAGAGGAGAGAGGAGGAGGAGGAGGAGGAGGAGGCGAGTGAGAGAAGAGAAGATGAAGAGGAGGCCGCCGGCACGACTGAAAGGTCGGCCAGGACCGAGTCGAGGGTCGATTCTGGGATCTCTCTCAGCGACATCGACGTCGACAGTGACGACGAGCCTGGACTCCCCAAGATCTTCTCGTTGAAGCTGATCGACTTTGCGCACGCCAGGTGGGCGCCCGGGGAGGGCCCGGACGAGAACGCCCTGCACGGGGTCAGAAGTCTCATCACCATCTTCGAGAAGATCTTGCGCGATGGTTGATCAACGCCTGCGGCAAAAGTTGACCAGGGCATGCCATGGCCTACCCACATTTGTATTCAGAATTCATATGTTCTTTTTATTTCTCCATTTTTTCTTCCATTTTTTTCTGGGTTTTCTTTCTCCGTTGACTCGGCACAAAACTGCAGGACTGCATGCGCATCGCGCCATTAGACGAGTCGGGTCCTGGACCAGATTCTTGGCCAGGTGGCCGAATACTCACAATGCCCCTTGAAATGAAACCCTACCCTACTCTCCTTCTCGTCCCACATTTTCGTACCACCTCGAGGATTTGGGTAGATACTGCGGTCTGATCACCAGGCCGGCAAAGGCGACGAATCCGAGAACGGCGAGGCCGGTTCAAAATCAGGATCGTCCGAGACACGATGTGCTATTTCGAGGGGAAAAGCCTGGGGGGGTTCTGACCGTTTCCTTCAAAATGCCGCGACGACTACTACTCCGGCGACGAGGACGACGGCGACGACGACTGGCTGGCTCCCGGGCAGGCGCGCGCTTCCTTCTTCGTGCTGTTGATAAACGCTGCTGTCATTATGATCACTACCACACCAGTATTAACTGCAATATTTGACCGATTTAAAATCCAAGCATTTTCTGTCGTCAAGATCCACACGACCCCAGAGTGGATTTCACATGTCCTGTCATCGAAATCCACCATCGAGTGTGCCCTCCCATGCCCACTGCCTGCCGCCCACTGCCCGCCGCCCACTGCCCTGGTGCTCCAGTTTCGGCACGTGGCTGAGCTCTGAGCTCCGTTAGGGGACATTCGCACCTCCACCATTAACAGCATTCCACTGGCACCGCTGAACCCCCCACCATTGCCCGAGCTGGACATGAAATAAAAACACCCACCACTACCATCACCTCTGCTGTAAGTAAATACGCCCCTCTGGATACTCGCGACCGAGTATCAAGTGACAGAGCCCGCCATTCTGCGCACGGCCACCACCACAACAACACTTGCAGAGGAAACTCCTGCCATGTCTATTCCAGGCCTCGGCCAGATACCGGCCCAGGTAAGCAGCCGGCGGCCCATACGACCCAGCCCTGATCCGGCCGACCGCCCGCCCGCCCGCAGTCTCTCATGCGCCGCGTTGCCATACATAGCCGACCCCATCCCAGACCCGCTCCGTCGTGCTCCACCCCTTTTGGGAATGGCGGTTCGAGGTCTCGTTCTCCGACCCGCCCGTCGCCGTCAAGCTCGTGTCCGGCACGGCCGAGAAGGACGGCACCGAGCTGGCCCTGCAGCGCGCCTACGCCTTCTCCGGCCTCAAGTCCAAGATCCTCACCTGGCAGGGCTGCGAGCTCGAGGTCACCGGCGCGTGCTCGGACGAGTTCGTGGCCGAGTACTCGGACGCAGCCGACACCCCGATGGCGTCGTACATGAACCTGCATCTCAAGCTGTCGGGCATGCGCGCCGCCGCGGCCGAGGCCCGCCGGCCCGGCCCGCGCGTGCTGATCGCCGGCGCCCCGAACTCGGGCAAGACCAGCGTCACGCGCTCGCTCGCGGCCTGGGCCACCCGCATGGGCGCCCAGCCCCTGGTCGTCAACGCGAACCCGCGCGAGGGCATGCTGACGCTGCCGGGCACCCTGAGCGCCGCCGTCTTCGCCACCCTGATGGACATTGAGAGCAGCAGCAGCGCGGCCGGGTGGGGCGGCACCCCCACGAGCGGGCCCGCCGCCGTCCCGGTCAAGCTGCCGCTGGTGTACTACTACGGCCGGGAGGCGGCCGAGGATGACGTGGCCAGCTACCGGGACGCCGTCTCCCGGATTGCCGGCCCCGTCTCGTCCCGGCTGATGGCCGATCCCGACGTGCGGAGCTCGGGCCTGATTGTGGACGCGCCCGGGTTCGCGGCCCAGGGCAAGATCGGGGTCGAGATCCTGACCCACCTGGTCGAGGAGTTCTCAGGTGAGTCGTGCCAGAGAGCGGACTGGCCTGCCGGCCGGTGGGGCCGGGGGCCGGGGGGCGGGGACCGGGGACCGGAGAATGGGATCTGGGGGAGCAGTAGAGCCTCGGCTGATGGGGTGTGTCGTCGTGATCGTCGTCGTTGTCGCCGTCGTCACTGCCGTCGTCGTCCAAGTAAATGTCGTGATCGTGCTCTCTGCCGAGAGATTATATACCGACCTGCAGAAGCGGGTCTCTGCCGAGACGAGCAGTCTGGGAGAGCCGATCCAGGTGGTCCATCTGAGCAAGTCCGAGGGCGTGGTGGAGAGGAGCTACGACTTTATGCAGCAGACCCGCGAGGCCGAGATCAAGGAGTACTTCTTTGGCCAGGCCGGGAGGGCGCTGAGCCCGTCCACGCAGACTGTCGACATGAACTCTCTGGTGGTATACCGCGCGTCGGATGGTATGCGCCCCCCCGCACCGGCACCCCCATTCATTCATTCATTTATCAATCCATTCATCCATCATCCACCATCCATCCATCATCCATCATCCATCATCATCCATCATCATCCATCATCCATTATCAATTGACCATCATCCGTCCACCTTATCTATCTACCGCCGAGCTATCCTGCCCGCCATCCATCACCTATCTATCCGTCACCTCCCACTCTTGCCGACGCTGACATCCGCTGTCCCCCCCGGCTTTCCGACCCGCACAGACACCCCCTACGGCGAAGACGACAAGAAGCTCTTCTCATTCGGCCGGGTCGACGTCTCGAGCGAGATGGAGCACTGGACCCTGGCCGTCATGGCCGCTTCGGCCAAGGACTACCCCGAAACCGTCAGGAACTCAACCGTGATGGGGTTCGTATACGTCGCCCACGTAGACGCCGAAAGGAAAAAGGTCCGGATCCTGGCCCCGGTTCCCGGCCGACTGGCCGACAGGCCCCTGGTGTGGGGGAGCTGGCCAGAGCCATTCTTCAACTTGCTGGGCTGAGGGAGGTAACTGGCCGTCTATTGGATTCTCCCTCGGTCTCGCCGATACATACTCAGCCTGGCCATTATTAATTACAAGAAAGATACATGTCAGTCGACTGCACAGAATGGGACAGGCGCAGAGTAGTCGGGAATTTACTTCGCGGCTGTTGGTCTCTGATGTCTCGCAGGGCATGAACAGCAGGGGAGTCGAGCGCGCAGTAGGCTGCTGCTTATCGCGACTTATCGAGACCGCGGAAAACAAAAAATAAAAACCGCCCCCCCCCAAAAAATGAACCGAAGAAAAAAAAACCAGCCTTCCCAGAGCCGAGATGCAATGATGCCGGCGGACAATGGCGGCGCAGGCAACATCACGGCCTTCAAGGCCAGATCGCAACCAGCTTCGGCCCAAGCCGACGAATCCCCGCCAGGCGAAACGCAGCCATCAAGTCCGAGATGTCCAGCAGCTCCAAGAAGCTGTCGATGCCTTTGTACGGACGACACGGCCGCTCGATAACCATCCCGGCCCGAATTTGATCTCGGACCATATCTGCATGCACTAACGAACCAACCCCGGGCCCCAATCCAGGACGAGCAATCGACCGAGATCAAGACCTTCTCGCACCTCCCCCTCTCGGAGCCGACCGCCGAAGGGCTCCAGGCCTCCCACTTCCAGTCCCTGACCGACATCCAGGCCCGCGCGATCCCCCTGGCCCTCAAGGGCCGCGACCTGCTCGGCGCCGCCAAGACCGGCAGCGGCAAGACCCTCGCCTTCCTGGTCCCCGTGCTCGAGAAGCTGCACCGCGCCCGATGGACCGAGCTCGACGGGCTGGGCGCCCTGATCCTCTCGCCGACCCGGGAGCTCGCCGTCCAGACCTTTGAGGTCCTGCGCAAGGTCGGCCGCCGCCACCCCTTCTCGGCCGGCCTGGTGATCGGCGGCAAGAGCCTGAGGGAGGAGGCGGACCGGCTCGGCCGCATGAACATCCTGGTCTGCACCCCCGGCCGCATGCTGCAGCACCTCGACCAGACCGTCGGCCTCGACGTCGACAGTCTGCAGGTGCTCGTGCTCGACGAGGCCGACCGGATCATGGACCTGGGTTTCCAGCGGGACGTGGATGCCCTGCTGGAGCACCTCCCGCCCGGCCGGCAGACCCTGATGTTCAGCGCCACCCAGAGCCGAAAGGTGTCGGACCTGGCCCGGCTGAGCCTGCGCGACCCGGAGTACGTGTCGGTGCACGAGGCGGCCGCCGCGGCCACCCCGGCCGGCCTGCAGCAGCACTACATCGTCGTCCCGCTGCCGGACAAGATCGACACTCTGTGGGGCTTCGTCAAGGCGAATCTCAAGAGCAAGATGATCGTCTTTTTGAGCTCGGGGAAGCAAGTCCGGTTCGCGTACGAGGCCTTCAGGCAGCTCCGGCCCGCCATCTCGCTCCTGCACCTGCACGGCCGCCAGAGGCAGCTGGCCCGTCTGGCGGTGACGGAAAAGTTCACGGCGGCACAGAGCGCGTGTCTGTTCGCCACCGACGTCGTCGCGCGGGGCATAGACTTCCCGGCCGTCGACTGGGTCATCCAGGTCGACTGCCCCGAGAGCGCGGACACGTACATCCACCGTGTCGGCCGGACCGCGAGATACCAGAGCAGCGGCCGGGCCGTCCTGTTCCTGGACCCAAGCGAGGAGGCCGGAATGCTGCGCCGGCTGGAGCAGAAGAAGGTGCCGATCCAGAAGCTCAACGTGCGGGAGAGGAAGAAGAAGAGCATCCGGAGCGAGCTGCAGAGCATGTGCTTCAAGAGCACAGACATGAAGTATCTGGGCCAGAAAGCCTTTATCAGCTACGCCAAATCGATCCATCGGCACGCAGACAAGGAGATCTTCAACCTCGACTCGCTCGACTGCGGCGCGTTTGCCGCCAGCCTGGGCCTGCCCGGCGCCCCTCAGATCCGGCTCCAGAAGGGCGACGGCCTGCCGCGGCGGGGCAATGTCCCGTATGCCCTGCTGGAGAGCAGCTCGGAAGACTCCGAGTCCGGGGGGGACGACGGCGGCAAGAAGGCCAAACCCAAACCGAAGGCGACGACGGTCCGCACCAAGTACGACCGGATGGTGGAACGTGTGAACCAGGACGTCTTGTCTGGTCACTACACCAAGATAGTGGACGACGAAGACGGGGGGGTGGGGACCGATCGCGAGGCCGACGAGCAAGAAGAATTCTTGTCAGTCAAGCGGAGGATACCCAACGACGACGACCCGGCCGAGGAGGAGGCGGGGGGGGGGGGGCAGGACGCATACGCGCTGGCGGCTAAGACGGTGGCCGTGTTCGGCAGCCAGCCATTCGTGGTCGACTCTAAGCGGCGGGAGAAGATACTCAAGTCGAAGAAAAAGATGCTCAAGTACATGCCGAGACCGGAAAAAATCGTGTTCGACGAGGAGGGCAACCCCGGGTCGGCATATGGAATGAAGACCGAGGAAGACTTCCGGCGGGCGGGCGCGCCCGAGGAGCAGCGGCAGCACTTCCTCGACACGGAGGCCACCAGGGTTCAGGAGGACGATATCGACGACAAGGCGCTGGCCAAGCAGAAGCGGAGAGAGAAGAAGCTGAAGAGGAAGGCCAGGGAGGGGCCGCTGGAGAGAGTGGATGAGCCGGCGGGGTCGGGGGCCGGGCTGGGTTTGATGGACCAGGACGGAGCAGACGCCGACCCCCTGGCCCTACTGCGGTCGCTGCCCATTGCCGGCGCCCGACTGAGCGCGGACGAGCAGACCGATTCGGAGCTGGGGGGCGTGCAAGAAGAACGACCGAGAAAGAAGGCCAGGGTGTCGGACAGCGACGAGTCGGGAGGCGGGGGGGGGGCTGCGGGGCCGCGGCCGAAGGACGGCGCCGGCGCGAAGAAGGCCAGAAAGCGGAAGGACGGGAGGAGACACGGAGAGCGGGAGGACTACGGCTACGGCCCCAGCAACCTGGAGGATCTCGAGGCGCTGGCCATCGGCCTGCTGGATGCATAGTGGTTGGTTGGTTCGCAGTAGAAAGTTTGAGATATTCAGCCCTCTTTCACCCTAATTCCTAATGAATCGGACGCTACACTTGGAGCCACGACGAGGTTGACAACGGCCTCGAGTCCCTCTCGCCACCCTTCTTTGTGGCCCGAGTACAGTCGGACGCCAAGCCAAGCACCACCACCACCTCCTCCACTAAACCACTCTTGCGACCACATTGAGTTCTTCCCGCTGCCTCTTCACTCCAAGTGCCATCGGACACTAGGCCCAGAACCACCGCTCTCTCTCGAGACCACCTCGAGTCCCTCTTTACTTCAAGGGCTATTTGACGTCATGCCCAGCAAGCACCTCCAATCTTGCGACCACCTCGAGTCCTTCTCCCCTCCAGTCCTTCTCCCTCGAGTCCTTCCCCCCTCGAGCCCCCCCCCCCATGCCATCCGGCGCAGAGCCCGGTGCAGGCTCCGGCGCAACGACACTGTCCCATGCCCGAATCCTCTGTACGAAGCCATAATCCTGGCCACTGATCGAGCCTTGAACCGCGAACCGCGAACCGCGGATCGGACCTCTTCCGGCGCTTAGTATTTTTTGCGGGTCCAAAGAGTTGCTAATGGCCGAGGACCGGGGCGCGGTCAGTACAAGACTCGGGTGCGGGTGGGAGGTAGCGCTCGGAGGGGCGGGTGCCACCTGCCTGTTGGGGCTTATCGGTTCCATGGCACGGGCCTCGTGAACCTTGAATGATCACCAAGATCCCGCCTCTCAATGTCCCAGCACGATCGACACCTGGCAGCACTATCCCATCGGAGGGGGTGGTCCTCACCATACTTTTTCCAGGCCATGCTCACGAACGCGTCACGTTGCGTGATCAGACCCTGGCATCGAGGAGACCTCATAGGGCATTGGTACCTGGGAGCCCGATTCGGAACCTGTCAGTTTATCGATCGCTGGCTCCTCGGTGCGCGGTTGCAAGGGAACAAGCAGGGCCTGGGCCTCCTCCCCTG
>JAOYNC020007348.1:0-17569 GCA_025802115.2 Bertia moriformis
TGTTGATTGATGATCATGAGTATGAATTCGCGCGTGCGTTGCGTGAAAAGGCAGGGATTCGGATCCCAAGGATATATGGGGGAGCGGGCGCGCGACGACGAGCGGATCGCCACCCTGGCGGAGCTGTGCGCGCAGCAGGATGTCAACGTGCGCACCCTGCTGGCCCAGAACCGGGCCCTGCACGAGCAGCACGAGCTCTACAAGCAGGCGCAGGAGGACGGGCTCCGCCGGATCAAGGTGGAGGCCGCCCGGCGGGAATCCGAGCAGGAGGCCATGCTGGCCGAGGCAAAGGAGGTGCTGCACAAGCTGAAGTGGGCCCTGAATGCGAAGCAGAATGTGAGGGGGGCCGAGTGACCAGCGCGGCCGCGAAGATGAGCGCGACCAGCGCGATCATCAGCGACACCGGGACCGGCACAGATCTCTCATCAGTATGGAGCTGCCGATGGCAGGAGCATTCAGGGGGAGGGGTCGGCAGGGGAGCTCATATCGAGTGTCGGGGGAGGGGGGGGGGCTGGAGGACACGAGAAGGGGGCGGGGTGTCACAGCGATGACCAACTGCTGGCACAAAGTCCTCGACGGCGGCAAGGGCAAGCGGGAGACCTCATGGAGTTCATGGAGTCGAGGGCGCGCGGGAAGCAGCATGAGGCCGTCGACCGCAAGAGCCAGAGCAAAACCTGACAACTGCTGATCGCACCGAGGCACGCCGGACGGGCGGGCGGGGGTCGGATTGGCGGGGGACAGATCACCTCCGCTATCAGCATGGAACAAGAGAGAAACAGCATGGCGCCCCCGAGGGCACGAGCAGGATGACGACAGCAACACGGCGCGCTCGGCAGCAAGCGCAACTGCGAAATCAAACAATGGTTCATATAAACCCGTCCCGACGGACTGGAGGACATGGCGACGGTTGGCAAGTCCGTAGACTTTCTTACTTTCTTTTCTCTTTTTCTCTCTGTAGCAGCAGCAGCAGCATCGCACATACAGCCAGGCCGTTCAGGCCTCGGCCGGCTTTCCTCTTCTCTTCTCTTCCTACCTTTTCTCGCCTCTTCTCTCCCTAGTCTTTCTCTGCTCCGCATGGGGCTCTCTTCTTGCTCTGCTCTCCTTTTTTTCTTTTCTTTTCCTATGTTGGTTTGTTTCTCTTGCAATTTGGACTGGGCATCTTGTGGGGAGGGACAGTTGGATCGGGATCAGGACGGGACGGGACGTGTGGGAATTGGCAAGCCGAGGTCATCTGGAATCGAGGGAGGGGAGGGAGGGGGGGCAGGCATCGTCGTCATCATTATCGACGACTCGGACATCCACACACACATTCGCATCCTCTGCATCCATGGAAAAAGAGACTATACTATACCCGCACACATTTGCATCCGCCTCAGCCATGGGCGAAGTTTAATCCTTTGCATCGACCACATACATTGCATCCACCGCGTCCTGGCATGCACAGGCCATTCCTGCATCCACCACCACATCCGAATAGGTAATTACCACGTCTGATTTCCTTGATCAATCGCGAGCGCTCGCTTCCCTGGCCTGGCCATCCATGACCCTACAGACGGCATGGCCGCCGAGAGAGAGACAAGAACCCAAGGTGTGACTGTCCCCCGCGCTGACATGTGCCCCACAAAAACAAACCGCACCCTTCACCAGAAGGCCTGCTGCGGGTTGCCGGGCCGCTCCGGGGCGGCCAGCATCTCGTTGTCGTTGTGGCAGCCGACGGCGTCCCAGAGGTTCAGAACCGCCAGGGCCCTGGTGATCAGGCACTTGAACGTGCCGGCCTCGATCAGATCTTCCATCGTCCAATGCAGCCGGCGGAACACGTTCTCGGCCGCGACCGGGCTGAGGCTGGCCTCGAACCAGCTGGTCGGCTGGCCAATCTTGACTCGGCCGGCCGGCAAGACCATGAACACGATCCCGCCGCCGTCTTCCTCTGACATGCACATCTCCCTCACCATGGTGATGTTAAGCCAAACCTGGCCGTGCTGCTTGTCCGCATACTTGGCCGCGTATCGGACCCTCCCCGTCCCGAGCATCTTGTTGCCGTCCTGGGGCTCCTGCAGTCGGATCTCGAGCCTGTCCGGATCGCCGCCGCTTGACCGGGGGTCTCGGTTAGCGGGATCTTGCGCAGGGTCTCTGCCATCACGGCGTGGCCATTCTGCCGTTTCGTCGCTGATTGATACTCACTTGACCATCATCGAGTCCCGGATCTGGGCTGCAAACTTGGCCATGGCCTCGTCTGCCCTGGTCTTGTCGGACCAGGAGACCGACGCCTTGAGGTCGTGGGTCCGGCGAAGGCCGTGTACGTATATCCTCGCCTTGTCCAGCGCGGGCTCGCAGCACGACACGGCAAAGGTCTCGCCGTCAATCAGGATCCTGCCGCAGAGCTGGTGGGAGCTCTTTTCGAGGCAGTCCAGCTCGTACGTGATGGTGAAGTCGGCTGGCTCGGGGGACCACATGGCGGGGCCCTGTGCCGGCTTGGCCAGCGCCATGACGTCGGCGTCGGTGCCAAAGGTGGTGAGCCGGTCGGTCCAGTCGGCGAAGCCCCTGGCTATGAAGCTGGTGTTGAGGGCCTTGAGGGCCTCGGGCGCCGTCACGATCCAATGCGACAAGTTATCCGGCCCTACGATGCTGTCGCCGTCCTCCAGGATGATCCGGCCAATCGAGATCTGGAGCGCCTTGTGATCTGCGCCCGGCGGCGCAGTCAGCAGCCGGGCGGTGGCCGATCTCATGGCGGCGGCGAGGGTCCGGCAGAACGTTTCCGTCGATTCCATGCTGGTGGGGAGGAGCTGGTGCACGAGCGGGTCCCACTCGGGCGGCGCGGCGATCCGCTGCGAGAGCTGGAGCTGTCCGATCCCCTCGTAGGTCTCCTCGTGCACATCGGCCTCGCCGGCGGTGGTGGGGCCGGTTATCTGGGCTCCGGAGAAGTTCAGTGCGTCAGGGGCTTGGTCTTGGTCTTGCTCGGTGGTGAAGGTGATTGCGTCGGAGACTTGGTCATCTCCGCCCAGGAGATGGTCGGAACGGCCAAAAATTTCGTCGGCGCGGTCGGGACGGCCGGGGTGATGCTGGTGGTGGTGGTGGTCAATCAGGGAAACCGGCATGTGTGGAACGTGGCTGGCAGTTGGACCCCGCGACAGTTGCTCCGCCGTGTTGACACTCGAGAAGCCCATGACGGGCAGGTGGGCCAGGCCCGAGCTGGCCACGGTCTCGGCGTCATCCTGGTCAAGTAGGGACAGAGACTGCACGTAGCGGAGCGTTCGCAGAAACCGCTCGGACTCGTTCACCTCGCCGGACACGATGATTTCTTCCTGACCGCCCTCGGCGACTCCAGCAGCAGCGGCCGCGATAGCATCCTCCCGTCCCTGGGGAGGCGGGCTGGCCGGTGGACCGGAACCGCCGGCCCAGGCCTGCTTGGACCGGTGCCGGCAGGTCTTGAGCGCAGCCCAGGGCCTTGCCTTGTCGATCCTCGGCCGGTCCTGGAGCGGGATCGGGCCCTTGGGAGCGAAATCGCGGCTGTGGCCCTGGCGGCCGATCAGGCTGAGCGTCTGGCCCTGGTTCAGAAAGTTGACGTACGAGTCCTGGGCGCCCCAGCTGGGGTCGAGGTTGACGAACGTGGACCGGAAGAGATTGGCGATTCGGTAGGTGCGGACCCCGATCAGGTATCGGCACGACGTCTGGGGGTACAGCAGATGCAGCTCCTCGGTCGGGAGGCGGAGAAAGTTGAGGAGCATGGACCGGAGCAGCCAGACGGCGTTGTCGATCAGATGCTGGTCCTCGGCGCCCAGGTAGATGATGGTCTTGTCCAGGCTCAGCGCGAGGCAGGTCCTGGTCACGGCCGCAAACTGGGCGAGGAAGCCGGCCCGGTGGCCGGGGTCGGCCAGCAGATGGTCGATGCAGAAATTGAGACCGTCGGGCGGGCAGATGGCGACCATGTCGCTCCAGACGGCGCGGGCGGGGCAGCGCAGGATCAATTCAGGATAGCGATGCTGGTCAAACTCGGGCTGGTCCGGGCCGCCGCGGCCGGCCGGCTCGGCGGAGGATTTCAGGAGGTCGGCCACCTGCTGGATCGCGATGCGGCGCCGGGTCTCGGAGTCGACCTTGATGGCTCGAATCATGTCGAACCCGTTCTCCATCGTCATCCAGTCGGCCGGCTGGAACGGCTCCTCGTCGTCGAGCTTGGCCTGGACGAGATTGACGGTGCGGACGGCGAGCCTCCTAATCTCGAAGTAGTATTCCCGCCGGCTGACGATGCGGAAGGCGTGGAGCTGGTCGCGGTGGGGCTCGAACGTGATCTCTGTGATCTGGGGTGGGGTGAGCAGGCCGGGAGCGGAGACGGGAGAGAAGAAGAGTGAGAGAGGATCGGGGCTTGCTCGTTACCTTGTCGGACATTTTGTCGGTGATGGCGCTGATGACAGTGGCGACCTGATCAGCAGAGAGGTCGTAGAGGGGGGCAACCCAGTATTCGACCTCCTTGTTGGAGGGGTCGGCCATGTTGGCAAATATAATATCAGTGCCACGCAGCCGCAAAGTCTGCCGGAGATGGTTGTTAACGGCCGCTGGATTGGGCCAGGGCTTGAAAGCAGGCTCAAGACTGGGTGGAGATCTGCAGGAGGACGAGGTTTTCCCTAGGCGCCGGCAGGGCAGTCAGAGTATCTCGGCCGTGTCTTGGCCTCGCGCCGAGGCCGGGCTTCTTTTCCGTTTCCCGAGCCCCCTCTGCAGGCAGGCAGCAGAGTCTTGAGCGATCTGGCGGATAGGCAGAAAAAAAAAATTGGGGGGGAAATGGGAAAAGGGGATATGGCAATGGCAAAAAGTGGCCTTTCGGGCGAGCCCTCGGCCACGTTTTGGCTGAAACGGAAACTGGGGGCGAACCGATATCGCAGGTGATGGAGGATACTGTGAGAACAAGGCAGAGGAGGCAGGCAGAAGAGGAAGACGGCCAGAGGTCGGGCCCAAGGCTGCGGCCCCACTCGGATGGCCCGAGCGCCCTCCTTCCTCTTTCAGAAAGGCAGCCAGTCGTGACTGACTGGCTGGCGGGCTGGCGGGCTGGCTGGCACGTGCTGTGGAGCAAGTCTCGGGCGCTAGCAGGAGGCGCGTAGCAAGCGCAGTATGGCAGTCAGAGCCTGATTAAGCTTGTCAGAAAGGCCAGGACATGGAGGAGGCCGAGCAGGGAGGCCACATGGGATGACCACTGGCGGCCGGAACTCGGAGCGTGTCTGGCAGTCTCTGCTTTGGCCCCCGCTCCAAAGACCAGTACGGTCGCGCGGCATTCTTGCCAGCGCGCAGCCAACGTCGGGTGTCTCGAGTCAGGGTCGGCCCCAGGTAGCGACTGTACTGTGAACGCAGCAGGATGCGGCAGGATGGGGCTCCTAGGAAGACGTGGCAAGATGAGCCATGGCTGTCGGCCAGCCAGTCCCTGACTGGCTGGTGGTTTCTGACTGCCTGTCATGTGTGCCGGCATGAGGATAATACGTCAGGACGAGATAGTCAGGACGAGATTACCAACAGATGGTCAGGACGAGATTACCAACAGATGGTCAGGACGAGATTACCAACGGCCAAGAGACACGACCAGCCAGGACCAGCCAGCCCAGGACGAGATAATCAACGGCGAGGTCAGCAGACGAAGCAGGGCCGGTGTACAAGACCAAGAGAATCGAGGGGGGGCATGCCGCAGCATGATGCAAGCAGGGCCAAGGCCAGGCGAGCAGAGTGAGAGCAGGACTCGCTGATCCGAAGAAAATCGAGGTACCGACTGATCCGGATCCGGCAGAGAGAGGGCGGCCGATGACGGGCTCTCTGGAGCAGGGGCCAGGCCCGGGAACAGGTCGCCATCTCTAAAGCCAGTCCCCAGGTGGAATAGAGAGTGCCAATGGTATTGTTGCTGTCGTATTCTTGTTGTGGAGGAACATGGTGGGGACCATGGTGCGGCCAGATGGGGCCGACTGGCTGAAAAGAGGGTGCAGATGGACTGTGGAAGGGAGCAGAGCGAGGTGGTCTTTTTGTAGTTGCATTTATTTCCAAGTCAACACCCACCCTGCCGGCTCCTCCGGCCCGTGGCCCGCTTGTCCGGTCGTATTGGCGGCCCGGGCCCCGGGGCAGAGGAGGGGGGCGCCGGCCAACAATACGGCCGGTGCCGGAGAGGAGGGTGCCAGCCACCAATACTAACAGCCCAGAGACCAGACACCAGAGGCACGAATAAGATAAATTAAATTAAAATAACAGCGTCTCCATCTGTGTGGATCATGCCATGAGGAGAGGTAGGGCGACTGATGGCAGTCCGAGCACGGCCGGCCAAAAGCCAGAACCAGCCATTCCGCCTGATCGAACCGGCTTCCAAGTGGTTGTTTTTAAGCAGAGCCCGCCGTCCCAGGTCCCAAGCGCGGCCCGATATACCTGTCCAGTCGCGTGGCAGACCGACAGAAACCAGGGTGGGGGTGGGCTTTGAGGGACAGGGATTCCATTCCATTCGGCCCGGACGAACGAACATGGGGAAGGGACAGGGATCGGTCGGGATGGATTCTGGAGCGTGGTGGTGGCCTCAATTAAAGAAAGCGTTCTCTACATCGTCCGTCCCGTGGCCCAGTCCGGTGGTGTTTTGAAGCTGAGACGGGAGGCAACGAAAGCGAAGCAGAGGGGCCACACCAATGGCAGCCCGGGCAGGGATGCGGGATGGCAAGGGCGAGAGCAGCAGCAGCAGCAGCAGCAGCAGCAGTGCACTGCAGCGAGCAGCAACGCTGCAGCCGGCAATGCATGGAAGCAGCCATTTAATTTTTTGCAGATTTGCCAGTTGCGAGGAGCGCCAGCTTGCAGCTCCCCAGCTCGGCGCCAGTCGGATCCCGTCAGATCGTCGCCAGGGTCACACATCAGCTTTCCTCTGGTCGTGGTCCAGGGCCGAGACACTCATACTGGCACCAACAGGAGAGGAGGAGAAAAAAATAATAATAAGAATCAGGAGCTGAAGAAGAAGAAAAAGAAGCAGGAGCAGCAGAAGGAGAGATGCCAGCCGGCTGCCCGGTGGCGGTTGGCAGGCCAAGGGAAGAAACAAGAAAAAAATATTTGAAAATAAAAAAATATTTGAAAATAAAAAAGGGCCGTGTGGGTGGCAGCGTGGCAGCCAGCCAGGGGACTGTGGGCTGGCTGGCTGGCTTGTTGTGGCTGCTGCCGTCCGATCCGGGGCGCCCCAACCCGGAAGAGCGGCAAGGATGGGTCCCAGAGCAGTCGCTGGAGCTGCAGTCGGAGCAGTCAGAGCAGTCGGAGCAGTCAGAGCAGTCCGAGACCACGAAGCGAAAACACGAGACTCCAGAAGGGGGGTAGTAGAAACAGGTTGCTGCGCGGCCCAGGTGCCCTTCTCCTTCCCATCTTTTCCCATCTTTTCCCATCCTCTTTCCTCCTTTCCTCTCCGACCCTTCCTCCTCTCCTCTACCCACACTTGCTCCATCCAGCCGACCAGCTAGCTGCAGGACAGCTCCCCCAGTTGCCTTGGCTCCCCCGGTTCCCACCAGCAACCGGCCACTATTAATAATTGCGACCAATTCGCCCGCCCACCGCCGCCTGCTCCTTCTCCACGCCAGACAGGGTAAGCAGCTGGTGCCAACGTTGACCTGTAGCCTTGTCCACGGTATTTTTTTTTCCTTTTTCGTTTTTTCCCTTGGAAAACGAGAAACGGCCACCAGCTGCCCACTCGAGCTGGAGTGGGCCCTCTTGTTTTTCTTCCGTACCTCGGCCGAAGCTCTTAAATTCCACCTACCTCTCCCAGCCGAGCTCGTAAACACCACCACTAAACACCACCCACCACCAGTCAACACAATCATCGATTAATCAACAAAACTACCACGATGCGCGCGCTGGCTGCCACTCTCCTGGCCTCGGCCGCCCTGGTCGGCCTGTCGATCCAGACCACCGTCACGGACCTGCCCTTCACCGTCGACATCTCCAGCTTTAGCGTCGTCACCCTCAGTGAGCACAGCAGCCGGCGGCCCAGCCCCGCGCCCCAAAGTCCACTCCCGACCCGAGGTCGGACCCGCCTGGCTGCCGCTGACTTTATCCAGACGGCTGGTGCACCAGCCAGATCAACACGTGCGACGCGCTGTGCGGCGATGCCACCGACAAGAACTCTTGCCAGCCGGTTCGTGCGACAAGTCTCCCCCCCCCCCTCCCCCGCTGACCTTGGGCCCGTCCGCCGCCCCAACAGGGTCCGCCGCCGGTCTGGGAGTGCGCCTGCAGCTCCAACCACTCCGCCCCGGGCCTGCAGTACTACTCTGGCGCGATACAGTCGATCCTGTGCCAGCAGGCCTTTGGCCAGTGTGAGGCGGCCAACGCCCAGGACGCCGACGCGCAAAAGACCAAGTGCCAGGACGGCATCCAGGCCCTGTGCGGCACCCTGCCCAACCCCGTCCTCGACTCGACCACCTCGACCGCGGCGCCGAGTAGCGCCACGCCGTCGCCGACCGCCGCGGGCAAGCCCCCTGCCAAGGCCACGCCATCGGGCGGCCACGATGACAAGGGCGGCCTGGCGCCCGCCCTCTCCGCCTTCGCGCCCGCCGGCATGGCCGCCATCCTGCTGGCCTGGCTCGCTCCGCTGATGTGAGCGCGCGCTGATGTGGGTGCCGCCCACGCATCGCGCCTCGCGGAGGCAGAGCCCGAGCCCCGATTCCACACTGCCCGTCTGGTTACTGCCGGCAGTCAGTCAATAATGCCACCCTACATTCTAGCCGGGACCGAGAGGGGAAATCGGAGTAGGAGTCGGAGTAGGAGTAGCCGCCGTAGGGGAGCCGGTCGGAGGGGTGTCGCTGCTGCTGTCTGCTGGTGTGGCTGTTTGTATTTTGCCCTAATCTCTCTTTTCCGCCAGAGCTGAGCTGCCGGCCATCAACTCGTCGGCGCGGCCTTGTCTCTGGAGGGAAGGAATCCATCAACAGGCCCGGCCTGAATCGCTTGGGACGGAGTACGGAGTGGGAGTGGGTCGTAGGCAGTCAATAATACGTCTGGTTTCGATACCATGGCCGGTGCTGTCTCTGTCGCAGTGTACATTCCGTCTGTCGTTCGAGTCCAGGCGCCTTGTCGCGCCCCGGCCGGGACCGCGACTACACGCCCCATACTCGGCTGTTTCTGCCTTGTCCCTTGATCTCTGTCTCTGGAGCGCATGCATCCATAATAACGGACCGGCGCTGACTTTGATCTGATCGCACCAATCATCGCCCCCCTCTCCCTCCTTCACCGTGATCGTCAACCTCCCCCTCTCCACCCTTGGGTGTGGGCTCTATCGACTAGCCAACCAGCCGAACCCGGTGGCCGAACCGCCAGAGGGCATGGGACGTGGAATGGCGAATAAATATAATCGCCGCGCTCGGCCTGCTGCTTGTCGGCCCGTCGCTCCAGCTACTCCGCCCGATAGCTAGACTGAAGACTGAAAATACCCGTCCATCCACCTGTCGCGATTTACGGAATCCCCGCCTGAGGCATGCGAATAAGTGGGCACTCTTAGGGCAACAGACCGCCCCCGAGAAGCTGACTGTACCCGGAACATGCTTCTGACATGGTTCGCTTCCGTGGCTCGGGTCGGTCGTCCCCTCCCACAGGGCGCCGCCGATAACTCGCCCGGGCGCTAGCCCGTGCCTCGGCCGCTCAAAGCCGAGGACAGACCGAACGGACCAGCCGAGCCTGTGTGGCAGCACTGCGGCTGCCACGTCGCGCAGCTCGGACTGCAGTTCAAGACACCCAGTGTCTCGGCCCTCTCGCCCCCCTTGTTCGGACTGAGAACAGAACGGCCAGCAAGCTCTACCCTAAGCCGTCTCTCGGCCCACGCCCACCTCGGACGACGTCCCGCTCCCGCCCGGTCGCTAGCTGTCTGCCCATATCATCATCACCATCTTGGCCCAGCCCAGCTCCGTCCAGCCCAGCCCAGTCAGGCCCAGTCAAGCCCGGCCCAGCCCAGCCCAGCCCGGCCCAGTCAAGCCCAGCCCGGCCCGGCTCCAGCCGTATCCAGTCATGCCCGGCACCGCCCTCATCGCCGGCGGCGGCATCGCCGGCCCTGCCCTCGCCTTCTTCCTCGCCCGCTTGGCCTGGCGTGTCACTGTCGTCGAGAAGTTCCCGCGGCCCCGCACCACCGGCCAGCAGGTCGACCTGCGCAGCGCCGGCTTCCGCATCCTGCGCGACAAGATGGGCCTCGAGCCCGCGTGCCGCGCCCGCGCCGTCAACGAGCTGGGCATGCGCCTCGTCAACGGCCACGGCGCCACCGTGGCCGAGTTCGCCACCCTCCCGGGCATCGACGGCGCCAGCTTCACGGCCGAGCTCGAGATCCTCCGCGCCGACCTGGCCCAGGTCCTGCACGACGCCCTCCAGCCCGGCGGCGACGGCGACCGCGCCGGCGCCGGCGCCGTCCAGTTCCGCTTCGGCGACCGCATCGTCGCCCTGACGGAGACCAAGGAAGGCCGCAAGGCCGAGGCCACGTTCGCGAGCGGCCGCCCCGCCGAGGAGTATGACCTGGTCGTGGCCGCCGACGGCATGCACTCGGGCACGCGCGCCCTCATGTTCCCGGACCTCGGCCGCAACGAAGCGGAAGGCCAGCCGGCGATCATGCGCCCGCTCGGCCAGCACTCCGCCTTCTTCACGATCCCCATCGAAGAAACCGACACCGGCTGGGCGTCCGGCTACTCCGCCGCCGGCGGCCGCTTCGTGCTCGTCCGCCCCGACACGGAGCGCGGCCGGGCCGGCGGGTACCTGTCCGCGGCCGGGCCCGAGAACACCCGCCGGTTCGCCGGGTACCTGCGCATGAGCCCGGACGCGCAGATGGCCATCTGGGAGGATATCTTCCGCGGCGCCGGCGGCCCAGCCGGCCGCGTCATCGCCGCCATGCGCCGCGCCGACGACTACTACATGCAGGAGATCGCCCAGGTGCGCATGACCGAGTGGTCTCGGGGCCGGTGCGCCGTCCTGGGAGACGCCGCCTACTGCCCGTCGCCGCTCAGCGGGCTGGGCAGCACGTCCGCCATCGTGGGAGCCTACATCATGGCGGGCGAGCTGTCCCGGCTGGGCGACGGCGCGGCCGAGCGGGTGCCCGAGGCCCTGGCAAGCTACGACCGCGTGATGCGGCCCATCATGGACCGGGTGCAGAAGCTGGCGCCGAACTCGCCCACAGTTTTGAACCCGCTGACCAAGGGGGGACTCATGCTTCAGCGGGCAGTCCTCTCCGGAATCTGGCGGCTGGGTCTGGCCGACTGGGTGCAGCGGAAAGCGTCTGGGCCGTCGATTGAGGTGCCGGATTATGGTATATGAGGCGCTGGAGGGGGCCGTCTGTAGTCGTGGCAGGAAATAGTACACTGGTGCAAAGGGGGGCCGGCCATTTTCATACAAGTAGTTTGGTAATCCATTGGTCGACCCCCAAAGTCGGAGTTCATCGGCCAGTGGGGCCGTCCACTTATCGGAAACCAGTCTCTTGGCCAGTTCGGCCCTCCCGCTATCCAGATCCAGCCCCGGAATCGGGTAGCGCAGCTCGGCCCCCTCCAGAGTTGGACGAGTCCGACCTTGCTGACAACAAGTGGCTGTCGCCGCCACGCCCATATACTCCCACCCCTCCCCACAGAGGGGAGAAAAAGAATCAGGAGAATATGGCGGACCCCCCCCTCCTGGCCACTCTCTTCGAGAACCCCCTGTTCGCCGGCGGGGCCGGCCTCGCCACCCTGGGCGCTGCCGCCGCCTTCGCCCGGCGCGCCGCCCTCGTCACCGCCGCCGCGCTCCGGCGCCGGCTCCTGGTCAATGTCGAGATCGCCAGGCACGACCCGGCCTACCCCTGGATCCTGGCCTGGCTGGCCCAGCCGCGGCCCGAGCCGGCCGGGTTCGTGGCCTCGCGCTTGACCCGGATCCACAACCTCTCCGTGACCACAGCGATCAGCGGCAGCGGTACCGGCAACTCCAACAGCAACAGCCCAAACGGCGGGCTCGTCGCTCGCTTCCAGCTCCAGCCCGGGTACGGCCGCCATGTGGTCCGCCACGGCGGCGCCTACATCGCCGTCGCGCGCGAGCGCGGCAGCACCGCCAACATGAATACGGGCGAGCCGCACGAGACCGTCCTGATGACGACCCTGTGGGCCCACCGCCACGTGTTCGAGTCCGTGTTCGCCGAGGCGCACACACTCGCCGCGCGCGCCCGCGAAGGCCTCACCGTCGTCTACACCGCCCGCGGCCCCGACTGGGTCCCGCTCGGAGAGCCGCGCCGGAAGCGGCCGCTCGACTCGGTCGTGCTGGACCGCGGCGTCGCCGAGCGGGTCCTCGCCGACGTGCGCGACTTCCTGGCCCGCCAGCGGTGGTACCTCGACCGCGGCATCCCCTATCGGCGCGGCTACCTCCTGCACGGCCCGCCCGGCGGCGGCAAGAGCTCTTTCATCCAGGCCCTCGCCGCCGAGCTCGATTGCGCCGTCGCGGCCGCGAACCTGAGCGAGGTCGGAATGACGGACGATAAGCTCGCCCACCTGCTCACCCGGCTGCCGCGCCGGACCATCCTGCTGCTCGAGGACGCCGACGCCGCGTTCGCGAATCGCCGCCGCCGCGACCCGGACGGGTACTCCGGCGCCACCGTCACCTTCTCGGGCCTGCTCAACGCCCTCGACGGCGTCGTGGCCGGGGAGGAGCGCATCGCCTTCTTGACCACCAACCACGCGGACCGGCTCGACCCCGCCCTCGTGCGGCCGGGCCGGGTCGACTTGACGGTCCGGGTCGGCGAACCGACCCGGTACCAGGCCGGCCGCATGTGGGAGCGTTTCTACGGGGACGTGGATCCAGACGGCCGGGCGAGGGCCCGGTTTCTGTGCCGCCTGGAGGAGCTGGGCTTGTTCAATGACGATGATCGTGATCATAATGATGATGAGGGGGGCAGGGAGAGGAGTCTGCCGAGGAAGACGGTCAAGAGGTCAACCAGCACGGCCGCGATACAGGGCCTGTTCCTGCTCAACAAGGAGGATATGGAGGGGGCCATCGCGATGGCCGAGGAGGTTCTGGTCGCTTCCGCGTCCGAGGGGCCGCCGACCGCGCCGGCCGACTCTCGTTCTAGCCCCGAGACCGCGGTCGATAGCGTGGCGGCCGTCTCGGTGCCAGTTTAACAATAGGTGCCCTGCACTTGCCGGCGCAGCCGTCTCCTGTCGTCACTGCTACCGATCATGGCGCCGCCTGTCCCAAGGTCCATTTCACGTGGACGCAGGCTAGGGCCCCCTGCCCGTCCAGGATGAGGACCTGGTCATAGGTTTCGACGGGACTTTCAAGGTAGCCCCGACGCAGCTATCGCCCACCCCTCGCCGCGGAGGGACTACTTCCCTTCATAGATACTAACATCCCTAGTCCGGTCCGTATACCGATATTGCGCGTTCGCTGCTCTCTTGCTCTTCGATCTCTTATTGTTACTGGGCCCTCGCAGCATGGGCTTTTCGAGAAGTCCGATTGAAGTCTAACTTTGCTATGAGGAAGAGGAGAACGTGCCCGGTTCTCCCCTGTGCTGCGAGGTCGCTGCGGACACGCTGAGTCAGCGCCTCGCCCCCTTCTGTGTCATGTGACGAATGTCATGGTCAACCCATGACAGTTAGACTTCAGACTTCTCGATAAGCCCATGCTGCGAGGGCCCAGTAACACAAGTTCAGAAAAGATGAAGCGGGGTAGATAACACTTGAAAGGTTCTATAATTATAATACATTAAAAATCATGTTCTATCATTACAGCCGTCGCTATCCTGCCAGAGCCCCTGTCAATTGTGCGACAGCTCTGTTGAAATGGAGGAGAGTAAAGGCGGTAGCGGCTGTAAATGATGCTTCGATTTGTACTCTATGCCTTACTGGCAAGCTCGATCCATTTCTCGGTCGAGAAACTCTTGGGCCTAGAAACATGTGACGTCAGTCCGGCCCCCCCTTATCATGCCTGGTAATTGATTCACTGGGGCAGACTTGGGTCGGTGGAACTCACCTCTCAATCGGGGCGCCCAGGGCGCGATCGATGATCAGCTGCGGCAGAACACCAATGGCCCGCGACACGCCAAACAGGACGGTGTAGTAGTTGGCCTGGGTCAGGCCGTAGTACTGGAGCAGAACACCCGAGTGCGCGTCGACGTTGGGGTAAGGGTTCTTGGTCTTGCCATGCTCGGTCAGGACGCCGGGCGCGATCTTGTAGACCTGGCTGACGAGCTGGAACATGGGATCATTCGGCATCTTCTCTGTTCCGGATGTGTCATGTCAGAGCGGCAGCATCATTCGGGCTGTGGAGTGTAAGGTGAGGGGTCAGGGGTGAGAGGTGAGGGTGCGGAGCAAATGGTGAGAGAGGTGGAGTAAAGGGTAAGAGGTGTGGGTGGGGGATCCGGACCGGCATCAGGGTCCGGATCGGGATCGGGCTGGACAGACGTACCCTGGGCAAAGACGCGCTGGGCAGTGTAGCGCGGGTCGGTCTTGCGGAGAACGGCGTGGCCGTATCCGGGGACGACCCGGCCGGCCTTGAGGGTGGACCAGAGGTAGTCGGTGATGGCCTTGTCGCTGAGGTCGTCGCCGACCGCCTTCTTCATCTCGGTGAGCCAGTTGAGGACCTCCTGGTTGGCGAGCCCGTGCAGCGGCCCGGCGAGCCCGTTGAGCCCGGCCGCGACGGAGAGGAACGGAGAGCTCAGGGCGCTGCCGACCAGGTGGGTGGTGTGGGCGCTGACGTTGCCGCCCTCGTGGTCGGTGTGGATCGTGAGGTAGAGCCGCAGGAGCTCGACAAAGTCGGCGCTGTGGCCGAACCCGAGCTGGCTGGCGAAGTTGAAGCTGTAGTCCTTGTCCTTCTCGACCGGGCAGACCTTGCCGCCCTTAAAGACGTTCTGGTAGATCCGCGCCGCAATGGTGGGCAGCTTGGCAATCAGGTCCATCGAGTCCTCAAAGGTGTAGCCCCAGTAGTCCTTCTTGTTCATGCCGGCGGCGTAGGCCTTGGCGAAGGACGAGGTGTGCTCCAGCGCCGTGACCGCGACCGACAGCTGCGCCATCGGGTGCAGGTCGATGGGGCAGTGGTCGATCAGCTCCTCGACGAACTTGGGGACGGTGGCCCTGGCGGCCCACTCGGCCGACAGATCCCGGACCTGCTGCTCCGAGGGGACCTCGCCGGTGAGAAGCAGCCAGAAGAGACCTGCGGAGGGGGAGGGGCGCGGGATCGATCAGCTCGGGAAGATAGAGTGCATTGCCGGCGGGCCGATAGAGGAGGATGGAGAGGTGGCCAGGTGGACAGGCGGAGAGGCGGATGGGCGGAGAGAGAAAAGTAACCGTACCTTCGGGGAGGGGCTCCTTTCCGCCGGGCGCCTTGGGCAGCAGCTTCTGGCACTCGGGGATGGTTTTGCCGCGGAACCGGATGCCCTCCTCCGAGTCGAGGACGGACCCCTCCCACACGAGGCACTTGATGCCCCGGGCGCCGCCGTAGACCTGGTCTAGGGTTACCTTGTCGATAACCTTGGACCCATGCTGCTCCTTGAGCGACTTGACCTGCTCGATCTTTTCGGGCAGGATCTCGGCGAAGCGCTCCTTGAGGGTCTGGAAGCGAGATGGGAGAGAGAGAGAGCACGGACGGGTCAGCAGAGCGCAGAGGCCAATCAATTCGGGAAACCGGCAGGGAAATTGCCAGACGACAGGCAGTCAGAGACAAACCTGGGTCTTGGACGACGAGTAGCACCGCGCAGCACCCAGAACGGAGCCGGCTCTGGGGAGGGCGGTGATGCGGCCGACGCGGAGCCCGAGCGGGCCGAGGCGAGAGACTGGCACCATTTTCGGTATCGTGACAGACGAAATAGAACCCAGAATGAGAGATGGGGAGAAGTTGGAAGAGAGAGTGAGAGAGAAAGGTGGTGCCGGCGGGGGGCGGCGGTGGCGGCGACGGCGGCGGGCTGCGGGTTTTTTAAACCCTTTTTTTGGGTGGGTGTCAGCCAGCTGAGATCGACAGGGCCGTTAGCGGGTCCGAGGCGCACCGTGGCGCCGTTGGCCTCTATCAGGTACGTACCACCCCCGAGAGCGAGAGTGAGAGGGAGGAACCGGAGGTCCATCCGGACTCTGCTGCTCTGGCATGCTCTGCTGTCCCGGCCTGCCTGCACAACCGGCGCCAGCAAGGGTGCATCGCACTCGGCCACCGTGGACCACACAGCCTCGCCGTCTTTTTTTGTGGCTCCGTACTGTTGCCGTGTCGGGCCTGCTGCTGCCACGGCTGCCAGGGTCCGACGCGCTAAGCCGGCATCGGGGGGACTCGTTGGCTGCCCGTCAGACATGCATGCGGAAATCAGCCGGGATGCCGATACGAGCAAGTCGGAAATTACTGAATTTGCTGATGGTGCAAGTTACTCAACGATGGCTGCTGCTGTGTTTCGGTTCACGGGAGATATCACGGTGGGGATACTCGGGAGGTGCGGCCGGGTCGGCGCCATGTTTGACGCGGCGCGGCCGCAGGCCGGCCGGTCCCAGTTTTGCCAGACAGGAAGAGGCCTCGATCATGATGACAACCACGACGGTGACAAGGGGCGATGGAAGTGGGAAACCAGCGAGACCAATGCCGAGGGTAGGCCAGCAGCCGCAGTCAACTGGAAAAGCCGAGCACGATGTGGGTTTTTGATTGGTATAGTAGTAGTAACAGTAGTAGTAGTAACAGTAGTAGTAGTAGCAGAACTGCTCCTCCGTGCCAGCACTCTGCTGGCTACTAGATCAGTAGAATACTCCAGGTCTGGGGGCCAACACCACGGTCCCGTTGACAATATATCGCGCGAGGTATTTCAACGGATTTCTGCCGTCATCGCCAGGATTCCGGCGGTAGTAATTCCTCACGGCCATCCATGTCTCTCCCAGCAGATTCTCCCCCCAATTGTGCCTGTTCTGGATCGCAACGTCCCGCGTGAAGCCAATCCCCCATTTCCGATCATAAGGTGATGCCTCGGCCAACAGCTCGTTGTTGGTGCTGAGTATGAATTTGCGAATGTCTGGATTCTGGCCCGCCTTGAGCATGTTCGCTAATAAGACTGCCACCCTGTCAACTCCGCCTTGATGCCAGGCAGCCGCATTCGCATATTTGGCGGCTTCGTGTTTCTGATCTATGGGTTTTTTCATGCCGGCGATCCTCTCCGCCACGTCCAGCTTGCCATCGGTCAATGCTTTCATCACCATCATACAGGCCTCGTTGGTGGGGAACTTGAAGTATCCGGCCCTTTGCGCGGCCGAGATTCGGGGGTGGAGCTGTGGACTCAGGCCAGGGGGATTGTCGGGCATCCGGACAACGGCCCATAAGGTCTTCATGGGCACGCCGAACTGTGCGGGGTACCACTGACAGAGTTCCTGGTTCGGGGTATCCAATTGCCAAAAGTATACCGCCGTGTGGAGATTGGCTCCAGGTGCTCCTCCCTGGGGCGGCCATGCCTCGAACCGAGGGGTTCCCGGTAGGATCTTCAAAGCATCGGTCACCAGGGCCGGACGCGGAGCATAGGTCGGTATGGCCCGCGGGGTAGGCACTCTCGGCGGCGGCTGCTGCCGCTGCTGTCCCCGCGGCGGCTACGCCACGGACGGGCTCGGCACCGATTACGAGATGCCGCATAACGGCTTCAAGCAATACGCCG
>JAOYNC020007547.1:0-17526 GCA_025802115.2 Bertia moriformis
GGCCTGCGGGGCCTGCGAGCGTGGCGGTCACATAGTCCAGCAGCAGCAGCCAGGCCACACAACGACAGATCTGCGGTTCATATCATAGTCATCGTAGCCTAATCGTACCCCCGCCCGAGGCCGGGCCGCCCCCCTCCTTGCGGAGCCAGTTCACCCTGCCCCTTGGCAACTAGCTCTACCATTCTGCTGTGCTGTGCTCCCTCTCCCGGCCTGCTCCCCCGGCCCCGTCTTCTTGGACCACGAGACTGGCCATCACATATAGCCGGCCTCGCTCAGGTTCTTCATAATGATCTCTTGCCTGAGTCTTTCTTCCTGTAGAGGCCGAGGATAGATAGACGGATATATTAGCCAGAGATTTTGGCAAGATGTGATTCGCCAAGCAACATGTCTAGGTCTCAAAACGCCACGCCGCCACGCCGCCACGCCGCCCTGCCGCTCGTCCAGCACGATCAATCCAAAGAGGCCCGAAAAGTGCCGGAGGGCCCCGCTTGGGCCAGTCGGCGCAGTCACATAATCTTTGTGACCTCATCCTCAACCTGGCAGGGAGAGAGGGTTTCCCAAATCAGTTTCCCGGAACAGGACTGGGGAGGACTCGGACTCGGACGGGACAAAGATGAGGACTCGGAAGAGAACGGGTAAAAGATGAGGACTCGGAAGAGAACGGGTAAAAGACGAGGGCAGCTGCGGCAGCAAGATCAAAACATCATCGCGCGCCCCAACACACACCAAACACACACCAAACACACCAACACACGAAGCACTCCCACACAACCCCCCCCCCATATACACACTCCCACATACCTCGGTATCCTCAAGCGAGTCCTGCTGAGAGATGCACCGCAGCACCCCCTTCTTGCTGCTCTCCTGGAGCTCACCGGCCAGGAGCAGCTCGTCTAGGATGTAGTACGCCTTGGTGAAGGAGAAGATGATATCCAGCTCGCACACGTTGCCATAGTACTTGTCCATCTGCTCGACGTAGCGGTGCACGATCTCGAGCGTGATCAGCTCATTGTCGTCCGACGAGCAGCCGGCGATGAAGAACAGCGACGCGTAGCGGCGGTACACGATCTTGGTGTCCTTGTACTCGAGGAAGTTGCACATCCGCGTCCGGCGCGCGAGCACGAGCTGAGACACGTCCTTGACGATCTTGGCCTTTTCGCGGGGCGAAAGGGTGGTGAACCACTTGGCGAGCCGCTGGCCGGGGGGCGATGTTAGCAGGCCGGAATGGGGGCGCCGGCCGGGACGCCGGGGCGGAGGAGGAAGGGGTGAGGGACGGTGGTGGCGCGCGCACGTACGACTTTGCCCTGTCGCGAGAGCAGGATTAGGTAGCTGGGGAGGAGTCAGCCGGTGCGCATGAGCATGAGGAGAGGGAGGGAATGGGGGAATGGGGGTGCGGCGACGCGTACTGGATCGCCATTGCTGCCGTGTTGGCATTGCCGTCGTGCGTGGTTGCCGTGGTTGTTCGTCATGTCCGTTAGTGGATGCTTGGTGGGCGGGGAGAGGTGGGGGCGGCTGGCAGATGGCTGGCGCCAGCTGATCTTGACCCTGTGATCGGATGGCTTATACCGGCATACCGGACATGCATCCTACAACTTCGTTTCGGCATGCTCAAGCTCGTATTTTTTTTTTGGCACCACGTGTGATCAGTTACTCCTCAGGAACCAGCAGACCGGCCTATCCAGGCCACTGTACAGGGTGGGATGAAACGGTACGAGACGGTAGAGTGTAGAGCGGATATTGACCCTGGTATTAGCTTCTCCGCGGGTAGGGCAGCCTCTTTGCTATTGTTCAAGCAAGAGCAGGAGCGTGTAATCTAATTGAGAATTTATAGCGAGATCAAAGCTTGATGCAAGTCTCAGAAAACGGGTCGTCGACATATTCGCCACGAGACTGGGTCACCCGTCCTCAACTTGTCGTATCAAACCAGCTCGTCCAAGTGGTCCCAGTCACGGAACAAGAGGGGTCACGTGCTGGGGGATCAAATTAGATCCACTGCATCCCGGAGCGGGAGCCGACAGCGGCTGGGCCGCTGACCCGAGTAGATCTGCGGGAGAACCAAGTCCCGAGTACGGTCTCGGCACGGCATCTCACGAGCGCAAAGGGTCCAGCGACAGGCAGCCGATGTAGACTTGACCACCGATCGCTTACATAAGCGCATAAATGCCATAATCGCTGTGCAGAATAAGTAGCTGCTTGCTCTTAGGCGACCGACGGCGCGCGCGCCACTCCTCCTACCTTGCCGAATGCGGATTTTGGTGGCCAGACAGCAAGACGGAGGGGGGGGGAATCCTAAACGGACACGGAGCGTGCTCCAGCTCGTCAAGTCAGTCGATCAATCATTCAGCCCTACCGTACCACCCCATAGTTTCCTCCCGAGAGCCAGCAGGGCGGCTTGCTTGTCGCCGCCGTCAGGGTGGTAGTGACGAGAATTGGTAACGTACGTGGTGTGTGCGCGTGCGCGCCGACGCCGACGCCGACGCCGCTGCCGCCGCCGCGCGCCCTGGCATCCCAGGAGCAGAAAAAAGGCCCTCGCTCACCGACCCCCCCCCCCCGGCGAACTGTAGCGAGTGAGGGGACATCCCAGCGCCGACCGCAGCGGGGTCTTTGGCGCGCCGCAGCCCATACATCCCCCATTCTCGGAAACCTTATTGTGCACCGCCACCACGCTCGCCATCCATCTTTTGCTCCAGTATCCTCCTGCCAGACACTGCCGCCCCGCCGCCACCGCCGGAAGGAGGAGGTGGAGGAGACGGTTTCTTGGTGCGATCCGTCGCGCCGGCCTGGCGCATTGGGCGTATAAACAGACTCAGACGACAAGTCGGATTCGCGGTTCGCCATCTGCGATTCGCGATTCGCGAGTGCAAGCGCCGACGCGGCGCCGGAGGGGCTGAGCGGGCCCGTGGCGGCGACCGGCCGCGGGAGAGGAACACGGAAGAAGCGGCCTGCCGGGTCGCGAGCGAACTGCGACGCCTGGGCGCCGGAGAGGCACAACCACCTGTGCTGCCGGGCCCGCCCCGCCATCGATTTCGCCATGGCGCCCGCCGGAGGAGGCAACATCAAGGTGGTGGTCAGGGTACGGCCGTTTAATGGCCGAGGTTCGTTGCCCATCCCTCCTCGCCCTGCGAGCCGCGGCGCTGACCGTCCCAGAGCTGGACAGGGGAGCCCGATGCATCGTCGAAATGCGGGACAACCAGACCGTCCTCACCCCGCCCCCGCCCGACTCGGCCGCCGGCAAGAACGGCAAGGACACGAGCCAGAAAGTGTTCGCGTTCGACAAGTCCTACTGGTCCTTCAGCCGGGACGGCAGCGGCGCCGGCGCCGGCGCCGGCTGCAGCTACGCCGAACAGTCCCACCTGTTCGAGGACCTCGGCAAGCCCCTCCTGGACAACGCGTTCGAGGGATACAACAACTGCATCTTCGCGTACGGCCAGACCGGATCCGGCAAGTCGTACTCCATGATCGGCTACGGCAAGGAGGTCGGCATCATCCCCAACATTTGCCAGGACATCTTCCGCCGCATCGGCGACCTGCAGCAGGACCGGTCCGTCCGCTGCACCGTCGAGGTGTCCTACCTCGAGATCTACAACGAGCGCGTCCGCGACCTGCTGAACCCGGCCAATAAGGGCAACCTCAAGGTGCGGGAGCACCCGTCCACCGGCCCGTACGTCGAGGACCTGGCCAAGCTGGCCGTCACCAGCTTCCCCGAGATTGAGCACCTGATGGACGAGGGCAACAAGGCCCGCACCGTGGCCGCCACCAACATGAACGCCACCTCGAGCCGCAGCCACGCGGTCTTCACCCTAATGCTGACCCAGAAGCGGCACGACCCCGAGACCGGCATGGAGATGGAGAAGGCGGCCAAGATCAGCCTCGTCGACCTGGCCGGCTCCGAGCGGGCCAACTCGACCGGCGCGACGGGCGCCCGCCTTAAGGAGGGCGCCGAGATCAACCGGTCCCTGTCGACGCTGGGCCGGGTCATCGCCGCCCTGGCCGACCTGTCCACGACGGGAAAGAAGAAGGGCGGGGCCGGCGCCGGCGCCGCCCAGGTGCCGTACCGGGACAGCGTCCTCACCTGGCTGCTCAAGGACTCGCTGGGCGGCAACAGCATGACGGCCATGATCGCGGCCATCAGCCCGGCCGACATCAACTACGACGAGACCCTGAGCACGCTGCGGTATGCCGACTCGGCGAAGCGGATCAAGAACCACGCGGTTGTGAACGAGGATGCAAATGCGCGAATGATCCGGGAGCTGAAGGAGGAGCTGGCGCTCCTGCGGAGCAAGCTGGGCGATGGCGCCGCCGGAGGTGGCGGGGCCGGAGCGGGAGCCGGCGTCGGAGCGGCGTCGGCGGCGGCGGCGGCCGCCGCCGCCGGTAACGGTTCTGCCGCCGAGGAGATGTACCCCGAGGGGACCCCGCTGGAACAGCAGTTCGTCACCATCAGCGGATCCGACGGGACTACGAAACGAGTCTCCAAGGCCGAGATTGCGGAGCAGCTGAGCCAGAGCGAGAAGCTGTTGCAGGACCTGAACCAGACGTGGGAGCAGAAGCTCCAGAAGACGGAGGAGATCCAGAAGGAGCGCGAATCCGCCCTTGAGGAGCTGGGCATAAGCATCGAGAAGGGCTTCGTGGGGCTGTCGACTCCGAAGAAGACGCCGCACCTGGTGAACCTGTCGGACGACCCGCTGCTTGCCGAGTGCCTGGTCTACAATCTCAAGCCGGGGGCGACGGTGGTCGGCAATACGGACACGGTCGGCGGCGGCGGCGGCGGCAAAGCCAGCGACGGCGCCAGAACGGACCACCAGCATCGCACTGTCGGGATCCGGTTAAACGGGGCTAACATCTTGCCCGAGCACTGCGTGTTTGAGAATGCCGCCGACGGGACGGTCACGCTGACGCCGCGAGAGGGCGCCCTGGTGATGGTGAACGGGCAGCGGATAGCGGAGCGTAAGCAGCTTCATTCCGGATACCGCATCATCCTGGGAGGATTCCACATCTTCCGGTTCAACCACCCGATGGAGGCCCGGGCCGAGCGGGCCGACCGGAGCAGCGGCAGCCTGCTGCTGCTGCGCCAGTCAATCACCGCAAGCCAGCTGGCCGCCGGCCTGGACCGGGGCCCGGGAACGAACTCGAATCCGAACTCGGCCGCATCCTCGCCGCGGCCGCCGGGACGCGGCGGAGATCGGGACAGCCGGCCAGCGTCGCCGGGCCAGCAGCAGCAGCAGAACCAGCAGCGCCAGGATTCCGACTGGACTCTGGCCCGGCGCGAGGCCGCTGGCGCCATCTTGGGCGCCGTCGCGGGGACGACGGACCAGACCCTGGCCAGCCTCACGGACGAGGACCTCAACGCTCTGCTCGAGGGCGTGCGCCGGGAGCGGGCCGAGCGGGAGCAGGCGCGCGAAGGCGACGACGACGACGACGACGACGACGAGTCGGTTGCGTCATCGCACCCACCCCTCCGAGAAAAATACATGTCGACCGGCACGATCGACAACATGTCGCTCGACACGGCCCTGACTGTGCCGCCATCGCCCAGGAGCGGCAGCGGTCGCAATAGCGCGGGCGGCGAGGCCGATGCCAGCGAGACCGAGGTCGAGGTCGAACAGATCCGCCTGGAAAAGGCCAAGATGGAGGAGGCGATTCGGCAGGTCCGGAGGGACATGCAGGCCCAGATCGAAGCGCAGCGCCGCCGCTACGAGGAGCGCCTGGAACAGCTCGACCCGCACCGCCGGTCGCCGCTGCAGCCGCCGCCGCCGCCGCCGCCGCCGCCACCGGCAAGCCGACGCCTCACCGAGCTGCAGCTCGGACTGGCCAGGCAGGCGGTGCGGCGCTGGCGGAGCCGGCACCATGTGCGCATGGCCGAGGCGGTGTTGCGCCACGCCGCCATCCTCAAGGAGGCCCAGATCCTGGCCCGCGAGCTGGACGAGGCCATCGCCTTCCAATTCGCTGTCGCGGACGACGACGCCGTCGCCTGCTCGTCGTACGACATGGTCCTCAGCGGGGACGGCGGCGCCATCGGCGATGACGACGCCGCACTCGCCGACGAGCCCAAGCCGTGCATCGCCGTCCGGGTCGTCGACTTTGGCCGCGCCGTCACTCGGCTGTGGAGCGTGGAGAAGCTGCAGGACCGGGTGCGTCAGATGCGGCAGGTGCGGCAGTACCTTGACCAGCCCGAGTATGCCCGCCACCTCAGCCCGGACTGCCCGTTCTCGGAACCGTGTATGCCGCAGTTCAGCCTGGTGGGCGAGGTCGACGTGCCGCTCCGGGCCGTATTCGACAGCCGGGTCCAGGACCTGAGCCTGGACGTGGTGTCGCCCCACACGTGGCACGTGGTCGGGATCGTGCGCCTCTCGCTCGAGCCGTCGGCGCACGCCCGCGCCCCGGCCGGGACCGTCCGGTTCAACGTGGTGATGCATGAGATGGTCGGGTTCGCCGAGCGCGAGGGCACCGACGTGCACGCGCAGCTGTCCATGTCAGCCACTCAGGGGGGGGATGGGCGGGGAATCCCGACGACGTCCAGGATGGGAGAAAGCGGCGACGGCGGCGGCGGCGGCGGCGTGACCACGACGCAGATGGTCCGCGATTTCGACGAGGGCCCGATCCGGTTCGAGAGCGTGCATAGTATGTCGGTTCCTCTTGCTGCTGCCGCGGCAGCGCCGGCCTTCTCCCACCCCGCGCCCACCCTGCGGGTCGCCGTCTTCGCTCGCGTCTCGACCATGCATCTCGACAAGCTGCTGAGCTGGGACGCGATCCGGGACGCGCCCGCACCGGCCGCCACCGCTGCCGCGGCCGCGCGCCTCGCCGAGTCGCAGTTCCACACCCAAGAGCGACACGACCTGCTGGCCCGCATTTCCATTCTCGAGCTCGGCGAGGATGGCGAGTACGGGCCCGTCGAAGTTACCCAGGCGGCCGAGCTTGACGCCGGCACATTCCAGCTGCGCCAGGGCCTGCAGCGCCGCATCACCGTGACGGTATCTCACAGCTCCGGCGACGTGCTCCCATGGGAAGACGTGACTGCGATCCGCGTTGGTCGGGTCCGCCTGATGGACCCGGCTGCCGCCGCGTCGACCCCCGGCGGCAACCGGGCCGGGGGGGGGAACGCCGACCCGTCACTATCGCCGTCGTCGTCGTCACCCGACGACATGGTAGCATTGACGATGCCGTCTCGGCCCGCATTCCGCGAAAACGCCAACGGGACCCGATCTGTGGCCGCCGTCGCGCAGTGGGACTCGAGCCTTCACGGGTCGCCGCTGCTGGACCGGACCACGGCGGACCGGTATCGGGTTTGCCTGACGGTTTCGTGGGAGATTGCGTCGTCCCGGCTGGCGGAGCCGATGCGGTTCTCCCGGACGGTGGCGTGCCGGATCCTGCCGCGGCGCGGTTCCGGTTCCACCGGCTCCGGCTCCGCGTCCTCTGCCGCCTCCTCCCTTTTCGCCTCGCTCTTCCAGCCGGCCGGCCGGGTGATCCGGTCTAGCAGCGCCGTCTTCACTCTCGCGCTGCGGCCAGCTCCGGTCCGGGCCGCCGGCGACCTGTGGCGGATGAGCTCCCAGCACGGCTAC
Source organism: Bertia moriformis (assembly GCA_025802115.2). NCBI lineage: Eukaryota > Fungi > Ascomycota > Sordariomycetes > Coronophorales > Bertiaceae > Bertia > Bertia moriformis. The sequence continues at coordinate 7,557 of JAOYNC020007547.1, forward strand.
GTCAAGGGCGAGGAGCGCCTGACCGACTGGGCCCCGCGGGGGGTCAGCTTGGTGCGCGATTACATTGCTGCCCGGCGACGGCGACGGATTGCGGTCGATATCGGCGCGGCCCAGAACATGCTGCGCAAGCTCCAGCAGGGCCGCCAGGCCGCCGAGCTTGGTCGTGAATGCGGCGGCGGCGCCGACGGCCACGGCCACGGCGCCGACAGGGAACCTGAGCCCGTCCCGCCCCCGCCGAGACAGCGCGCCGTGGATGAAGACGATTATCGGGATGATGACGCCGCCGCCGGCTATGCCGACGCTGGTAATCGTGATGATCATTATGATAATGATCATGATGAGCATGGCGATGGCCCTTCGCCCCCCGTCGCCTCCGAGAACTTGCAGACGCCCTCGCTCGAGGACGGCCACGATAAGGCCGACCACCAGCGGCACACGCCCGCCCAGGTGGCTCTGTTGGAGCGGTCCCTGGCCCTATGGACCAAATATCCGGATCCGGTCGTGCGCATCCTGAGCGCCGAAAACACTTCACCGCCCCACGACGGGGTTGTGAGCGGGTCTAGCCCTGACGCGGCCGCGTTGTCGTCATCGTCGTCGTCGTCAATGCCGTCATCGTCGGCATCGCCACTGCAGCCGCCGCCCTCGCCACCTCCACTCGTGTCCACCATCATCTGCGTCCCTAAGAATCCTCACCTGGCCAAGGGTGGCTTCATGCTCGTTCCCTCCGGCGACCTGTCCACATGGGTGAAGCGGTTCGTCGAGCTGCGGCCGCCGTTCTTGCACGTGCACTCCGTCGACGGGGAAGAGGTGGCCGTTGTCAGCCTGCGCAACTCCCGCGTGGACCCGCAGCCCGGCATCCTGGCCCTGCTGCTTCACGGCGGCGGTGGCGGTCCAGCCGATGACGAACCCGACAACCACCACGCAAGGCACCGAAACCGGAGCCAAACCCCCGCCCCGCCGCAGTCGTCGCACCGCCGCACCGCCTCGGGCAAGCTCATCACAACGCTATGGACGACGCCGGCGGATGGCCGCCCCGGCGCGGGAGGCGGGGGCATGAGTCGGCTACCGGAGCGGCTACGGTCAGCTGTGTTTTCCGTCTATGGGGCGGACAACACATGGCTGTTTACCGCCCGGAGCGAGCGGGACAAGCTGGAGTGGGTGCGTCGGATCGATGAGGGGGGTGGGTGATGATTATATATGGAGGGCTGGGGGTTGGGTAGCGTGTGTAGTTCATTATATGAGGACGGAAGGGTAGCAGTTTCATCATTATATGAGGGGGGTGAGCGGTTACGGTGATGGAATTATCATTTCATCTGGAGGGAGGAGGTGAGTGTGACAGTGTGATCGTTTTGTGAGAGAGTGAGGGTGACTGTGACGAGGTGGTATTATATCGGGAAAAGGGGGGGAGGGGTGACGCTGACAGGGTGATCGTTATATGAGTTAGACACGGCTAGAGGGGTGTGAGTGTGAGATTGTTGTATCTGTTCATCAGGTCGTGGGAGTGGATGGGAGTATATCTCAGCTGGGTGGCGGAAGGGGGTGGGAGCGGCGGAACGTGGACATATTCCTTGGCTGAGTGATGGGGGATACGGCATGGGTCGGCTGGTGTATCACACATGTCATGAGCTGCAGTACGGATCGGCACCGACATGGCACACGACGCGTCGACATAGGAGCAGGCAGGAACATACTATGGCCCGATGATGTGGGCATGTCGTCGGCGGGCTATTATTGCACATGTCGTGAGCTGTAGTGTAGGTCATCTCCGCCATTGCACCCGACGCATCGATGTGGGAGTAGACAGGGACATGCTGTGGCCAGATGATGGGGGTGGGTGGAACCGAAACAGGAACATCTGCTCTTCCTCATCTCCCTCTCTTTTTGATCTCTATCTCTACTCTCACCCTCCTCTGCTCTTCCATTTCCTTTACCTCCTCTACCCCCTCCCTTCTATTATCTCATCCACTTTCTGTCTTACCTACCCCCATTTCCATCTTCTCTCCCATCCACTATCTCTATCATACAGCCACCGTGCGTACTCTCTCTCCTCTTTCCGATTTGCTCTCCTTTCTACCCCCCCTCTCCCTTCCCCTCTCCCCTCTACCTCCCTAATCTCCAATTCCCTCCTTCTCCTGTCGATATCGCTCCATTTGCTATTCCTGTCATCGATCCAATCCTGGCCAAACAGACAGAGAGAGCACCCTAGTCGTACTTACACCTCGCGCCTATTTCCACGACTGATTATTTTCTTGTCTTCTTTGTCCGAGCCGATGCAGCCGAGTAGAAGAGCCCGGCCGTACTCGCCCGTACTCGCCGCCCTCCCCCGATCTCCAGCCGTTTTTAACTTGCCGTCCCCATCCCAGGTGGACGATCAAGCCAGCCGAACTCGTGGCGCCCTTGTCTCCACTCCGCCTCTTTTTCTTCCCATGCCTATTCTTCATCTACCGTATCCCACGCAACCGGACGAAACGGAAGAACAGTCCCATCCCACCGGCTATTCCTCCTAATCATCCCGACCCGGTGCAAGCAGAGAGAGTATGCGCCTGTCACGTTTGTGCCCCTCATCTCTCTTCTTCTTTTTCTCTTCGTCCCCCGTGGCTGCTCGTCTGCTCGTCTGCCGAGGTTCGATCCTCCTTGACGGCCGGGTTTCTCATCTTGGCCGGCGACCTGACCTTTCCCGGCGACCTCATCTTTCCTGGCGATATCATCTTGGCCGGCGACCTCATCTTTCCCGGCGACCTGATCTTTGCCTGCGACCTCACCTTTCCCAGCGACAGCCTCTTCCGGATCTTGGCCAGCGACCTCATTTCCGCCACAGAGTCATCTCGCTCGAGAGCAGCCCGAGCCATGGTCGTCGTCGCCTCCTAATCCTCCTCCTCTTCCTTCTCTTCCCTGGCAGCGATCGCAGTGGCGCCGGCGCCGGCATCGGTTTCGACATGGACTGTGAGGCCGGGGAGTGGAGCAGCATCCTCTGGGTTCAAACTCGGCAGGCTCTCCGGCAGATGGCGCCAGCCAGACGAAGAAAAGACCGACTGAAGCAGCCCCAGAGGATCGGCATCCGCCAGGGACATGTACCCGACTGCGTCCTCGCCGTTTCCGGGGGCAACGGCGGCGCGGAGCACCGCCTCGGTCCACGCGGCCACGCACCACTGATGATCCGGATCTTCGTCGTGCCGCAGCAGCACCGAGCCCAGGGTCCCCACCGCCAGCAGCAGCAAATGGGTCGTCTTCTTCATTCTTAGATTCTGCGCCACCAGCCCGCCATGCTGCGTATCTACCTGGGAGAGACGGTCCCGCATCTTCTCGACCTCGCTCTCGAGGCGAGATAAGCGCTGCCTCAGGACAGGATCGCTGTCGGCCGGGGCTGAGCTGGTGGCCGGTTGCGGATGGTGGTCGTGTGTGTATATCATCTCCGTCTTGGCCAGCCGGGGCCTGCCATCTCGATTTCCTTCGCTTCCGCGGCCAGAGACTGATTAATTGATTACCAAAGGGGTGGGTCCAAGAAAAACATCAAGCTTCTTCTGACTGCCCGCCCTCGCCAGTGTGACCCCCCCCCTGCCCGGCCCTCTTCTCGGCCCTGAGTCGGCCCTGCGCGACTTTCCCCCGCTCGGCAGCCCGGCACAGCCCCTGCAGCCCCAGGTCACAATCCCCACACTTCCTCCCCACCGGCAGGCACACCGTCTGGCCCAGACCGACCAGCAGTCCGTTTATCTCTCGCCAGCGGTCCCGCGGCAGCCAGGCCTGCAAGGCGAGTCTGGTCGCCTCGGGAGAGGCGGTGAGCCGGGCGGGGCCGTTCCATCCCCACAGGTTCGTGATGCGGTGCACGTGCACGTCGACGCCGATGCCTTCGGTCCGATCCCAGGCGGCCGACATGCAGAGGTACGCCATCTTGGGGCCGACGCCGGGGAGGGACATGAGGCCCTCGACCGAGTCTGGGATATCGCTGCCCCAGCGGTCGCGGAGGATCTCGGCCGCCTGCTTGATGTATCTGCGATGCGGACGGAGATGAGCAGGGGTGGGGTGCTGGGGAAAGATGGGAAGGATGGGAAGAACGGGAAAGACGGGAAGACGGGAAGGACAGGAAAGATGGAAAGGACGGGAAGGAGGCGGCACAGGAGAGAAACTCTCTCACTTCGTCTTGTTGTTGTGAAATCCGACCGGCCAGATCATCTCGTTCAGCATCTCAGGCCTAACCGCCAGCACATTCTCCACGTTCAGGCCGGCAGGTTCGGCCTCCCTCCAGGCCGGCAGCTCCGTCTTGAGGCGTCGCATCACCACCGCGTTGACCGTATCTTTGGTTTGGCTGCTGAGCATCAGAGCGATGAGGGTGTGAAAGCGGCGGTCCCGCGGGCTGGCTTCCGGGTCCGCCAGCCGCTCGCAGCCCATCGTGTCGACCGCCGCATCGGAGGCGGCCCCGCCGGGGGCCCGCATCCGTCGCAGGACTTGATACATTTCCTCCCAGTTCGGGGGCGAAACGGCCATGTCGGGCTCGCGCGTGGTCGCGTCGGCGATGACGACCCTGCCGTCCGGTTTGCGCGCGCGGCCGCGGCCGCGGCCGTCGCTCTTGGGGGGCGCCTCCCCCGGCTTGTCCGTCGCGGCGTTGTCAGCCGCCGCGGGGAGGGGGATGTGACCTGTCTTCAGGTTTCCACCGATGCGCCGCCGCTTCCGGGGCTGCGCAGCGGCGGTGATGGCATCCTCAATGTCCTCCCCCAAGACCACGGCCTTCTCCGCGGCCACGCCTCTGGCCGAGGTTGTTATGGCCGGATGTATGTGTGCATACCGCTCGAGAGACAGTCTTGAGCTCCTCCGCAGCGGTAGCGCCGGCTGCTTGATCGCTCTCGAGCTGCACATGGCGCCAGCGCGATATCCAGCCGTCAGGGGGGAATCGCGACGATGAAAGAAAGGGCTGATGACCCTGGGGACGGTGTGGGCGGCGTCCCTGAGCTTGGCCCATCCGGGAATGGGGAATGGTGCCGACAGGGGTAGATACGTGGGGCGCCTGATGTGCCCCTGCGTCCCACGCCCCGCTTCTGTCCGTTCCCTCAGTAGCCTCTGGGCAGAAGGACCGGTGCTGGCACGACCTGTGAGGAGCCGGGCGAGTAGGAGAATAAGAACATGTCAGGATCCGTCCGCTGCTGCGCCAATGATGCGCGCCGGAGGAGGAAATTGAAAAGCAAAGGCCAAGGGAGAAAAGAAAGAAAGAGCGCGAGAGTCGGGCGTGGGTGTCGCTTCCGGTTCCTGGGCCTGATGTCATGTCATCGGCCAGCGACTCGGAGCAAACGGCCCAGGCCGCGTCCGAGATATTTTCCTGCGGGTAAAAAAGGAGCAAAGCAGAAGGAAAAAGGAAAGAAAAGGGGGAAATATAAAAGTGGGTTGGAGCGGGGGCCGAGGACTGGATCTGGTCGAGCCCAACGAAACCAAGTGATTCGTGCTTCGCGGACGACCGGTGGATGCGAGCAGATTTGTACCACTTTCAGCGTAACCCCTCGGCCTCGAGCTCGGCCTCTTCCTGGTCGAGCCGTTGTTGGTGGTGGAGCAGTCCGTCTACCACGCCGCGCCGTGGTTCTTCCACGCAGGCGTAGCGGATACGGTGAATGTTTTCGTCGAACCCGCTCCGGGCATCTCTGCCACCAACCAGTAAACTTGTTGCCGGCCCGTGTCCAGATCCTCGAGGACCTGGTCGAGTTGACCCTTTACGGCCTTGAATCCGGAACCTTTGTGACAAGAGATTAGCTCGTCGATTTACTTTACTCCAAGATGAAGCCGCTAGCAGTAAAAGAATGTCAGCCGGGTCAGTGAAAAGAGATCGCCAATCAGGTTTGCCACCACGCTCTGAACACGATGAACCAGCTATCCGTGCCGATCCCCTCGTGGTCCGGGATGGGATGGATGTCGGAAGAACCACTTCCTCGGGCAGGCTCTTCAGCTTTACCGTCTTCTGTCGGCCCTGCGTGAATCCACGGTTGCCCATCTTGAGTTTTTGTCCTTCAAACTTTGGTCTTGTCGACATGAGCTACGCGGCAAGCGCAGAAGCCTCGCTGATGACTCCAGCGCCGGTCTGGCTGAAAATCTTGGACGGCCTGTCTTCAAACCGGAGGTCAATTTCAGTACCCTCTGTTTACTTTCCGCTGATCAGCGCGGTACCGGCGGTCTTGACCTCGCCTCGATCAGCGTCCGTGATCTTGAATCGGCAGAGGTCGGATCAGCCTCCACCGATATCAAGAATGAGATGTTCTTCCCGTTCTGTCGGCCTCGCCGTCGGCGTTCTCGCATCGAGCCAGACCCGGACTGGCTTGGAGACTCACGGTGTGGATTTTCCGATCGTTGAGCGATCGCAGGTAGTGTGCTATGCGGTGCCCTCGGGCTCTCCCGTAGTAGGGAGGATTTCGTGGTTGGGGACCACCCGTGAGGCCGGTCATCCGAGTGACTCGTTCCAGAGCCTGCCTGTTTACTTCCGACCGCTTGAGAGCGGGGGCCGAAAAGATGAAGGAGATCTGCCCGAGATCCTATAGTTCATCGATGGGCTTCCGCTCCTCGACCAGCTTCTTGATCTTGGCTAGGACGGCCCGCAGGATGTCCCGATATAGTAAATCAGCCCTCCTCGCCCAGTTGTGCTTGCTGTCGATGGGGCGGGAGGAAGACATGGGAAATTGAAACTTGAATATTTTATAATTCAACAGGTTCAAGTCTCCTCGGGCTAGCCCTCTTGAATCCCCAAGTAATGGGCGTGCTCTCTCCGTCGGGGACGCTGTCCCGAGGGTGGCAGGCCTTGTGGGCAAGAGGTGTTTGAACTCGCTCGGGGCGCTCGATGAAGGATATTTCGACCAGCCATCGGGCCGCTTTACCTTGTACCTGGCCTTGGTAACTGGTATTCCCGCCAGTGAGCATCGCGGTATCTCGGGGAAGAATGGGGAGATCATGTCCGTCCATAGGAATCCCGACGCACAGCTGGTTCCGGAGTCGACGGCGACTAAGAGGCTAGGATCCGGGTCGGGCCAGTCAGCTGGGCGCAGCTGGCACTCGAGCCGTTGGGAGGCACGGGTTTTCCCCCAGGCCACAGATACTTTTGGTTTCCTCTTTTCTCTCCCAATGAAGAACTTTATTCGTGAGGAAAGAATGCTACAAAACAACCGTACGAAAAGCCGAACTTCCCCGCCCACGGAGCGAACTCAGGGCCCTCTTGAGCCCCGGGAAACCTGTCTGGAGCCGCCAGAGCTCTATGTAGTACCTCTTAACACGGTGGGGATCCCTGGTGCTTACCAGGGGAACCACATTCCGCCTGGTTTGTTTCAAGGATTATATAACGGAAGCCTAGTATATATTTATGTAGATTTCTATAGATCAGCAGACCCTTCCCCTTCCCCTATTCCTTATGCTTTAATAGAACCTATAATAAGGACCCCAGCCTGCGCAAGCCATGGAGTTCCCCCTCACAGGGACAATAGCAGCCTCCTATCCCTAAAACCAGAGGGCCGTCGACTACCCCCTGCTTAAAGACGATGAGTTTGTACTTGATAAGTCCTGGAAACAGAAGGGCAGTGATCAACTTGAACGGGTCCGGGATGGAGGCCGAGTCGCCCAGCAGGCTGGCCGGCGTGTTCCGGGCCGGGGCAGCCGGCCTCCGACTCGCGGACAACGGCAAGCAGCATCTACTCATTCTCGGGGAGACAAGGGCATCGGCCGGCTCGGGCATGACGGCTGCTGCCGAGTCTCGATGAAACGAGAACCCACAAACTGGTCTGGCTCGCTCGCAGCATATGATCCGGAATCCATGTCCCTCGAAAGTCGGATCATGTCACGTGAAGTCGTGGCAGTACCTGTGCCATCTGGCGTTGGTGCCCACCCAGCGGTTATAGTCGTCGTTGATCCGAGACACCTTTGGTCCTCCCTCATCGTGAAGCTTTCTGTCAACTAAATTGTACCACGCGCAGTCAGGCTGGTTTCCCCCCCCGCCGTATTCGCCCCGTTTTATCGCCCGTGGAGCCTGGCCCCCTTTCGACCTGCGCTGCCGTTAAGCTTAAGCGGGCCCCACCAGCAGGGGCGGGCGCGACCGCGACCAACACCCGCCATCGTCTCACGCGCCCTGCCAACAGCCCGTCCACCGTACATCATTGAATCCCCCATCCCCCATTGACCCCCCATCCACCGTCGTCTCCCAACCATCCGCTTGCCTGCCCGCCCGCCTGCCCGCCTGCCCGACTGCCTGCCTGCCTGCCTGCCTGCCTGCCTGCCTGCCTGCCTGCCTACCCACCCAACATCCGCCATGAAGCCCTCCACGGCTTGGCCCCTTGTGCTCCTGCCCCTCATCCCCCTCGCCCCCGTGGGCGCCCTTCCTGCACCCTGGCCCTTCCCGGCCAAGCTCGATCGGCTCGGATTCAGCATTCCGTCGATCCGCGAATCGGCCGTCCTGGCCCGTCGCATCACCCACCTGACTGGCATCGGCACTCTATCGACGGTGTTCCCCCACCATGCAAAGCCGGCTCTGGCCCAGTACGGCCCCGACGACGACGACGACGACGATCTCCTCGCGACCCCTCCTCTGCCCTCGTCACTGAACAGCGACGCCCTTTCTGGGCTCCCGATCGGCCTGCCCGACTACCTCGCCGACTGCGAGCCCGACGGGCTTGGTAACCCGACCCTGCTTGCCATGCCGATCGCAACCTCATTCCGCAACGCTCGGGCCGGCTCCAACATCAGCCTCGCGCTGCGGTGGACCCCGCCCCAGGCCCGGCTGCCGCAGTCGGCCGCCAGCATGCCGCGCCTCGCCCTGATCGGCTACCTCGAGCCCATCTCCGGGGACGGCACCGCCGAGCTCGCGCGGTGCTTCGTGGCCGCCCACCCGGACGCGAAACCGTGGCTGCCGGGGAACCCGATCCATCGGTCCGAGTGGGCCCGGCTCGTGGTGACGCACCTGTACTGGGTAGGCGGGTTTGGGGACCGGGCCTACATCGGCTGGATCCCGGCCGAAGTGTACGCGGCCGTGACGAGGGATGAGTGGGAGGCCGCGCGGCTGCCGGGGGAGGCAGCTGAGGGGGGGGCGGGGGCCGGGCCGGCTGCTGCTGCAGTATCGGATCTGTGAGGCTGTTACGGCGCGCGATGACGCGGGCGCGGATGATGATTCTGATGGTAGCGGTAGCGATGGCTGATATTCGTGTCGAAAGCAGTATAGCGCACTTGTTTCGCTCGAGATTGGCCGTTCCGTTTTCCAAGACAATGTCCGGGACCCTTATTCATCGGGCGCCCCATCTGTCCGCTTAGGGCCTCCTTTGTCATTTGGGAGACTGGCGCGGGCAGACTGCTTTGTCCTACCGAGACCCCCCCCTTCACCCCTCTTCTCCTTTGTATGCCGCAAGCAGACTCGCGATATGGCCGTCTGCTTTGTCTGCCGTGCTCAGAGTGCGGCCCCTTTGTGCCCTCTCGGGCATGATCAAAACCCATGCTGTCCCGAGACAGGCCGCCATGCTCCCGCATCTCCATCATCCCCATCCTGAGCCCCCCACAGCCATGAGTGACTCGCTCGATTCGAAAGGAAAAGAAGAGAAAAAAAAAGCATGGAATCAGAAAGCCGCCCCGGCCGGCCGCCGCGCCGGCATCTCGCCATCGCTCTGCCCCTGCTCCTGCTCTGCTCACCCGCCCTCGGCCGCCACGATGGCGAGCCCACGACGACCCGCACCCTCTCGGTCCGGCGCACCACCACCGTCACCATCCGGCCGGCGGCCACGGGGCCGCCCCTGAGCCACGGCCTGCTCGACTTCGACCTCAGAGGATGCTACGCGCGCCCGGCCGAGATCCTCACCCGGGGCCGGGTCGAGGTCGACATCTCGAGCAGCAGCGACGGCGGCCTGTTCGGCGTGGCCCGGTGCCTGGCCCGGTGCGGAGACGGCGGGTTCGGCTATGCGGCTGTCGAGGCCGGAAAGTGCGTGACTATATCCCGGCCCCATTTTTCTTCTCCCCCTTTTCTTCTCCCCCC